>JAGDQP010014576.1:22655-44804 GCA_022664845.1 Lepisma saccharinum | reverse complement strand
TTCTACTGGCACTTTGTTAATGCGCAACTTGGCTTAGTAAATTCCCGACGACTCTTTCTCTAAGTATTTGGCTACTAGCAGCGTTCCCGAGATACATTCCGGGACTATATACTTAGTTATTACTCAGTACAGTTGCGAATATTAATCTCTCGTGAAACTCATCTAATTTGCACACCATATCATTTCATTACCGGTCACATACTGAATGATGAAAAACAATCAGGAGTGACTTTCTGACGCCGGGTTTAATTTATGGCGTCATTCTATAAACAAAGACTAGAGCAAAATATTTGTAGAGTTGTTTCGATGAAAGTCATATTACTTCTACTATGATACACACCAACTACAAAAACACAGTAAAAATATTCGCAGTTGATCATATTAATGTGTCATGCTAGTGTTAAACGCACAACTATTTACGAACTCTGTCTGAAACACCTAAATAATATTAGCATTGAATAACATATAGAAGATTATAGTGGACTGTATTCATATGAAGAATGAAGGAAATCAATAATAAAAGTTCCCTACTAACCTTGAGAGAAGATGCTCGATTTTCGAAAGGTTCTGCAGGATATCCTAATACGCTTTCTGATTCGTGCTGCTGTTTTGACTCTATATTATCCTCCGAGCATTCGCATTCACCTTCACTTTCACTGACATGGACTAAAGATTTCTCGGTCGGCAAAATTGTCTCGTCGCAGCATAACGAATCCACATTAATCTCGGTCTTTGCACCATTTGAGCTGTATGCCTAAAATTTAAAGTAGCTACAAACAAATTAATAGTGGTTTTAGAAAACGCATCAGATATGGCATCTGGTAGTCAAATTACTGGTTTCAAATGTCGGTATTACAGATGAGATTAAGGACAGTTTGATAACTCCAATTAAGTTTTGTCATACAATATAATGCTTTATTTATGATATATTGCTCGTATAATTTCTATGTGAAATCATTCATTTACAGTTAATAGTCATCTCAAAAGAACATTCCAGTCTAAAGTTATATGCTTACGGAATATTCCGCGGGCAGTGTGTAGTTAAATATATAAATAAACCTGGATATCAAGTAAATCTCAACTACTCTAGTGGGCGTTTTCATTATTAAGCTATCATCTTCGCTCACTTTGATAGAACGACCTTAATGAACTGATAATATGTAATCACTATTAACTAATTTCGCTTTCGCTCTACGTTTTAGGACATACAGACATATACACATACATACATAAATATAGGCACGAAAGCGAGTGTGTTAAGACTCAGTTTGAGTTAAGTCGAAAGATATAATAACCGTCAACCGTTGAAATATGAAATTGTTATTGTTACTCCTATAATTGTTACTACTCGTGGTTTACGGAGAGCAACATTTACTTTGATCTTTAATGCAAATTATCATTTAAAATATTTTGTACGGCTAAATTCCATTTCCAGCCCACTAAGCGGCGGGAATAATAATGATAATCTAATTTTAGTTAACGATTTTCTAAATTTTATAACGACAGAGTGTAGAGCTCCAGGGGAAAAATACATTTATTTTTCGCACTGTAAATTGTAAATTGATATGGAAATATTCAAGACCTGAACGGTTTATTATTATAATTCTTAAGCGACTCTGCATTCCTTTGAGTAGGAAATAAATTATTTACTTACCTTAAAATGTATTGCAGTTTTAAAGTTGTTGGCAGAAATAAAAAAAAAAAACTAAAATTAGAATATTAATCAAATAGCCAAAGTTCATTCGTGAAAACTTTGGTTTCAGATGCATTCATAGCATAAATAAAATTTAATGATTCAGTATATATAATATTGAAGATGCATCCGTTTAAATTCTTCAAGCAGGGTATGAAATATTAGAACCTTAGTGAGAGATGCAAAATCTGATTCAAATGTCATTTTAAATAATGTATTATACAACAACTGATAGAACTGGAAAGTACATTTTAAGAATGCAATATGGAACATGAGCAGAAAATAAAAAAAACACATACTTACCGGGAAAGAAGATTCTGGGTTCTCCAATTGCGCTTCAGAATAAGCAAATGATCTTTCAAATTGATGGTATTGTTTTATTTTGTTGTTCTCTTCTAACAGCTCACTTTTAACTTCAATTTCACTGGCATCGAATAAAGATTTTTCTCCCATAAAATTGTCTCGTCCCAATATAATGGATCTACATTATTCCCGGTGTTTGCATCATATGAACTCCAGTTCTGTTTAAAATTATGAAGCAATTACAACAAATAAACAAATGATGATTTTAGAGACCACATCAGGTAACTAAACACCCCCTGCATCTCAGAGCATTAGATCGAAACGCAAGTACTACAGATTATATTAAGAGCAATCCATCAATTATTTTAAGTTTTGTCACACCACTCAATACATTGCACCTAAAACAATGCTGGTAAAATTTATATATATATGATTTCACTGAGGTAAAATTAATAATCCTGAGATAAAAATTCTTCAGGAAATTTCTAACTTAAGAATATTCCATGGACAGTGTGGTTCAAAAATACGTCTAATTACCATGCCATTACATACTACTGTCATGGGCGTCGTAGATATACTATCTTGGCTTTCAGCCACGTTCATTACAATAGGATCTAAGAAATTAATAATTCAAATATACATATTATATATCTACTCATCTACAACTTTTCTTTCACCCACTCAACCACCACCAAATACAGGAACGTGTAAGAAAACCTTTCGCACGAGTTAATTTGAGAGACGTAATAAGCATCAGTTAACCGTAATGTTGCAGTCTATTTTAATGACAATACAAACGTTTGTTGAAATTATTGTGTTCTTACTGTTGTGAACTATGAACGATTTTAAAACGCAAAGGAAATACGTCTCACATCGACATGGCACAAACGAATGTATTGCTGGGAGGCAATTCTAATCATGTATATTTCCGTTCCCATTTAATTAAGAAAAATTCTGGGTAGCCTAGCCTCTATTCCTTTGGGAAAATCCCGTGCGCCACAATTGGAAAATATTGGAATGTTTAATCTTGCATAAAACATATTGCAGATCTTGGAGAGTATATCATACAAAATAAGTTCCGACTTAAATGTTATTGGAAATACTTACAATTCAATTGGTTATGCTATATGTTGAAAAGAGCGCATAAACTAAGTATTCAATGGTCCCTGATTTACTATATCAATAATATTCGAGGTGTTTTTTGGAATTATTTTGCAACAGTATACATACAGTACATTTAAATGTATAAATATGTAAATATTGAAAGGTAAAATACTGTGAAATCTACATGTATGAAAAAAAATATTTTTATGTATGGACTTGACGTAAAATGGAAACAACGGATAAATACGAATTTGACAGCCGGCAATTAGTCATCGGGTATTGAAAATAGAACTTTTTGAGACGAAAATGAAACACCTGATAATACTATTCAATACAAGCTCTGATTGTGGTTCTTATTAGCCATGACCATTAAATAAGCTTTGTTATGCACTTACCTCAATAAAATTATCCGACACTTCAATCTTCTCATCTTTCACTTCCTTGAACTCTTGTGAGACCACGGAGTTGATAAATTGTGTTCTAACACTAAAATCCATTTTTTTTTAATATACTTTAATAATAAGCGTCAAGTGCCTACTGCTAAGTGTCTCTGAAACAAAATAAACAAGAATTGAATTCAAAGCAAAGTTTAATGCAATGTGTGACATTACAAAGGCAGCACCAAGAAGCAGAGAAGGGAACAGCCGACAATTTTGCAGATAAATGTCATACGGTGCAGATAGCAAGCGATTAAATTTACCGCTCTGTGCCATACGTGACAACCTCGGAAAAGAGGAATAGATTTTCTCATGGCCAAAATAGATTAAATGGGGACTAGATAACCCAGCGAGACCCTAACAGGGAAATATGAGCGACAGTAGCGCTCGTGCTAACAAAAAGAAACAACACAAAACAAAAACAAATCGATATTCATTACTTCGCGCCGACATTTAAATACACAAGGAATTCAGTCGTTGCCCGAAAATTTGCGTGGCATGTTGATTCCAAGTTGCGTGCGATAATTATTTTTATATTCCCCGCTTATATGATAGTCAAACCCCAAATGTCACCATCTATCATGTCTTAATCTTTTAACCGTCCCCTTATTGAGAATATGAAATGTTAAGAAAAATAGTTTTCAAAAAAGTGATTCCCCTATCATGTTTCAACGCAACGCCTCTCCTGTATATTTTCCCTCAAGGCGCATGTAAGGCGTGGTTATTAATTCCCCTGTCGCGAGACACTGTCAACGCATGGCTTTCCCTGATTGGCCGCGTTTCTCGCGAACAGACGCTGGTGATTACCAGTGATAGTATAGGAACTTATTAGTCTATACCATGTATACTTTTGTTGGCCAGTAGACTCTGAGCCACCATGGACGTTCAGAAGGGGGTAGAAACATACGTCCTCAGAGACCGTCACTTGGCTACGATGGAACAGACCATCAAGTGTAACTACGGCAGTCGCTGTCGTGAGAAACGTTGGGCATTCATGGGCATGGCGAGACAATCGGCGAACAGGTTAGTGCGCCGCCCAAGGAAAAAGGAGAATGTTGTATACTGGTTGTAATTTAACATAAAGAAAATTGATACATTTGTAACATATACTGTGATACTTTGTATTAACTGGTATATTACACATCATCTATAATATTTTTCTATTGTTGTGTTTTTAAATTGACAAATATGCATATTTAGTTGTAGCTATCATTATGTAAAACAAAACCTTCTATGATAAAACAATATTTCAAGGAAGAAAAAAACGGAGAAAAAGAAATTACGCTTCAAAACAATCGAATTTACTTTAGGTTGCTCAGCTGATCCCAAAGAAGACTAGAGCATCGCTGTCGCAATTTTAAACGGAAGTTGAGTAAACAACGCGTCACTACTAGCTTGTTACGTAACACGTGAACTGTAAATACAACTTCAGAAACACATTTTGCCAGGGTACCTCGGCAGCCTGGTGGTTAAGGCGTTGGCTTCTTAAACGAAGGAGCCCGGGTTCGAGTCCCGGCAGAGTAAACACATTTTTCTTTCAAAATAAATATCCATATGCATATGCGTATTATTAATATATTTATTTGAGCTTCTCGTACATTATCTTAAGCTAGTGACCATACGAACATGGAAGTTAGGTAAGGTTATGTGCGATAACGTTTCTTTAGAAACAATATTTTCATATGTTTATATTTATTATTAAATAATTCCTCCTTTGCATTTTCGTAAATGATCTTAAATTAGTGAACATACTAACGTGGAGATTAGGTAAGGTTAGGCGTGGTCATGTATCTTTACACTCTTTGTTCTTGAAGGGACTTCTATCTATTCAAAATACGCTCGTGATGAAAACATAGGTAACACTGCACGGGATTCTCTTCACAAAAAATGTTAATACGCTAGATCCCTTGTATCCTATGTATAACACATTATTTTTTTTCTTGTTTGTTTTATAACACTTTCACATATAAAGTCTTACAATTCGGTCTGTCTCATGTATATTGCACACAAATATGCTTTTAAAAAAATCATATATAAACTTTAATTAATACCAATTTGTTAAGTGTGACCATTCTGAATAACATCCAAAATATAAATATTGCAGAAACATAGAGAAATAAAAACCAAATATATTTGTAATCCCATTTCCAGTCTTCGGTTTTAATTAAGATAATGATATATTTTACCACCGGTGAGTTTTCTACACCTACACACACAGCTCTGCAACGTAATTTGCATATGCCCTTGTAGACTAACCTTGGTTGCTACTTTCAAGTGCTTTATACTTACTAGTGGTTTCCTTTTCATGAAAAGACTGGAAAGTTCCAATCGCGTCGAGTATTCTGCACAACCTTCTCACTTCAAAAATATAAAATAAAATAAATAAATACATACGTAGAGTTTTATCCTATAGTGTTTGGCCTTATATAAGATTTAGTTCCAAATGCTGTACAATACCGGAGTACTTAACGTAGCGTTTCTCGAAAATTAATTAAAACTATGAAAGAAAAAAAACACACACACTAAGAGGATTTGTTAGGTAACCTTCTGCTAATATAGCCAGTTTGGGCCTTCCAGAGGAATGTGAAAAGTACGCAGCAACAAATTTCTTAATTCTAACGTTACGATATAGTAAAGTTTGTATCAGGTACGTATACATACTTGTGGTTACTATAGGTTGCGTTGGGTGTGATTTCTGTTGAACGCGACCTCTTGTAAGTCCGCATATACCATCAGATACAAACAAGCATTCCACATTTAAGTGCTGCTGCGTCAAGTGGCAAAACACTGAACTAAGACATAAACAAAACGTAGCTCGTACGTGTCAGTCGATCCTTGATTAGTCATTTGCAGTGTTGAAAACTCAGTAGGTTTTTGTACAGAACATGGTATATTACGTTAGCATGGGATCAAGTTAGCGTGGGAATATAGGTATAGTCATTTAGTCTACAAGAACTTTTTGAAGAATTATACAATTTCTGCTTCGTAAGAAAATAAAAGTTAAAGAGAGCAAATGTAATTATTCATTAAATTGGGTGCAGCCTTGGTTTTTCTCTCTCTCTCTCTCTCTCTGTGTGTGTGTGTGTGTTGGTGTGTGCGTGTGTGTGTGTGCGCGCGGAATATGTATTACATGCATCTGTAATGACGTATTCTATACCAGAATGCTTGTGCATGGAATCTGGTCATCAGAATGAAAATAAATCAAAATCAATCAATACATGGTATCGCATTCTATGTTGCAAAGGCACTTCTATGTTGACCCTGTATAGTCGATGCAGCCGAATTAATAAATATTATTGCGGTATATTGTAGCCTTCCAAGCAGGACGCAATATTTATGTATTTCTTGGGTGGGATGTTAATCTGATCTAACGCCGTTGGTACTGGTGTTATTAAAAAAGACGGGATTTTTTTTTAATTTCCTTTTTTTTTGGAAAAGTACTTTTTAAACTATTACAGGGCACCTGAGAACATTTCATGATCAATGAATTAGTTAAAATGTTAGTTGATGTTCAAAATATATATATTTTTTAAATCCGCAATCGGACTCTGACAAATTTTAAAGCATTAGGTAGGATTTGCCTAAGCATTAGGTAGGATAAGTCCAAAAGGTTTGAAATGGCTGTTTCGATGTCCGTAGCAGTGGTTGGAAGCAGGAGATCGGGAATTTCCGGTTCTAGTAGAAGTCGGTAGCGATCTCAGTTTGTCATCCGGAGGGGGGGGGGGGCAAAATTTGTCTAGGTAGTGCCTGTGTTCGAACGAGAGAGTCACTGGGAGATGGTCTGACTGTAGCGCAAAAGTTGCAGTAGGTGGGTCGCAGATTTGTAAATTGGCCACAAGTGCAATGTCTAGGACATCGGGACGACCACCATTTTTTGGATAATGGGTAGGAGTGGTTGAGGCAACGGCATCCCAATCTTGGTTGGGCAGAAATCCATGGAGATGAAGGCCTGCGGTGTTGTGTGTCTGGCTATTCCATGATGGATGCTTAGCCTTAAGGTCCCCAGCAGCCAGTACTCGGTGTCCCAGGTTCCGGATGCTGTCCAGGTCTTGTCTGAGTAGTGGAATGGGAGGCTTTTTGTAAACGGAGACTATGTAAATAAGGTCCTCTTGAGTGAGTATTTTTATAGCGGTAGCTTCTATTGACTGTAATGGCGGCAGGACTATCCGTTCGTGGGCTATGGGAGATTTTATAATGATGGCAGTTCCTCCTTTGGGTGGAGTGTGACGGTCGTCCCTGTAAGTTCGGCAGCGTGAATCGATGAAAAGACCTGAGATGGGTCTCGGACAGTAGTTCGATGTCAATATTATGTTCAGATAGGAAGTAGCGAAGTTGTGGGATGTGGTTTCGGATGCCGTCTGCGTTGTATTGGAGAATTTGTATGGATCTTGCTAGTTGTCTTCTGCGATTAGTGTGTGCCATTATCCAGAATAGTGGCAAAAAGGTCGATGAAGGCGGCAGTGATGGCCAAATCGCCGTCTGCAGTCAGTATTTTTTGGATGCCTGGTTGTATCTTGGTTAAGGTGTTTGTGAAACCAAGACCTTGACAGAGAGTGAGAACGTCTCGGAAAGTGGAGAAGAGCTGATTTAGCCATGATAATGGTGTCAGTGGCGTCACCTGGGAGTGGGAGCGGAAGCTGCTGCTGCGGAAAGGATGTTGGAGGGATTTGTTGCTGCTATTGCTTTTTGTTGTTTGTTGAAGTAGATGGAGTTGGATTGCCAAACCCTGGTTTCCTCCTTTTTAGCTGCGCAGTTGGAAAACATCTTCAGGCGTTAAAATTTATGGCAAAGGAAATCGTAAACATTATGAGAAACTAACTTTGGTTTTTATAACTTCGTATGGATTAAAATGGTAACCCAACACAAATATAAATGTTAAAGCACTTTCCTTTGCTGCAGTGAGAAATTTACAACCATTTCGTAACAATAATTCCTACCATCTAGCGCGGATCTTTGTCAGTATCAAAATTCTAATATTACAAGATTTCTTCGTTCCATAGAAACACGTGAGTATCAAAAAGTCCCTCTTTGTTTGACCAGGTAGCGGCATATCTTAGAAGAATACCTGTAGAAGACCATATAACGTTTGTAGACAGAGAGAGAACTAAAACCTTTGCATATAAATTATTATTATTATTATTATTATTATTATTATTGGGTTAACTTCCAAAGTTGGTCGTCCGTTTCTAGTAAAATTTTGAAAATTTACTGGTAAGAAATTTATAATTTGCTTGTTTATGTGGTTGATAATATATAAGGAGAGAGGAAATTGTTTTTATTTCATTGTATAATCGGTGATAAACATGGAACTACTTGGAAAGAGGAGGGAACTACTTGGCGGATTCGATTCTGCATAGGGTTACCACCTATTGCTTTCCGGATTCCCGGACAAATTTTAAATTTGATGCACGGGGTGCCTGAGAGAGACTATCTGGATAATGAACTTAAATGGAAGTATGCTCTTTCTAAAAGTAATGCACTTCACTTTTAGAAAGTAGTAAGTTTTAATAACGAAGTACTGCTAATTATAAAATACAATTTAAAAACTAATAACGTACTAAGCAATTGTTTACGTAACCTGTCTTTCCGTGAAAACATGGCGTAACAAAATAGAACATAGCTCACGTAACTTCGGGAAATGTATGTTACGTTGCAATATCATAAAATGAAATTAGCATAATGATATTTGTTCTAATCATATTATGCAAATTTTTCACATAAGTTGTGACAGCACTAATTGTAAATACTGCTCATTAATACAACACACAGAAGAAGACAACAAAGGAAGAAAACAAAATGCGAAAGAAGAAAGAAGTTCTTTTGTTCAAATGACCTTGAAAAAATGCATGCTGTGTTGCGAATTATCCTAATGCTAACGTTCCACTCTTTCTCTTCCTGGCCTACTAGCTGTGAAGTCAATGACTTACGAGCAATTTCCATCTCACTGTCAAGTTTCCAGTTCATTATTCGTTTGTACATCAGGACGTTCGTTGGCTGACAACCAAACATATTGATGAAGCAGAAGAAAAATTATAAAATGTCTTTCCTCCCTCATGGTTAAAATATCAAAGTATGTGAGCATGCAAATTTTGCAAATCGAGTCCAATTACTTTGGGAGACATCAATGATATAAAAATCAGATTTTGTTTATGAAGCCTGATAAAAAAAAGTGTGGAAATACTCTTATATATATATTTAATCTACTGAAATAAATTGAAAGTAGATACGCTGTAATGGGTACCAATTGGAAGGCGCTACATGTTTCAGGGTATGTTCTCCATGGACGCCATCTTGAAGTCCGCCATTTTGAATCTACATTGGTTTTCTTAAATATGACCGGGGTCATATGACATGTCTTTCTGGGTTAGAATTTTACGCGAAATACGTTTCTGAAGTCAGTTTTACCATATGTGTATTATTGTGAGAATTAAGGGTGTGTGGCATTACTCTGGGTAGGCTTAAAATCCCCATTTCGTTTTGAACTAACAAAGAAAACGAAACCCAAATCCATACAAATCCATATCGATTGAGCTCCATGACCAGGAACAATTTGTATGCATTTGTATGTCATACAAAATGTTGAAAGTCTAAGATATTTATTTTTTGTCTCATCTAGTCCTGCCCTTACCTGTACAGAAATATTAAATCATTTAAATGCCTTCTTCGTTCCAAAGTTTGTATATTAAAATTGCTCACTAATTCCCTGTATGATATGTATGCAGGATATAATGTGTTTTTTCTATACATTAGTAATTTCAAAAATTTACACTGGATTTTCTCTATTGCTTTAACATATTTCTGAGTGTTCGGAGTCCATATAATACAGGAGTATTCTAGCTGTGATCTCACGTAAGAGTAATACAATTTTAGAGGTGTTCAGTCAAGATGGAGATCCTTGCTAAAACGATAAATATACCCAAGATTCCTATACGCATTCTTAGTGATCATTTCAATGTGACGCCCGAAGTTTAATTTCGGATCGAAAACAACTCCAAGATCTTTAACAGTTTCAGGTTTCGATAGATTTACTCCATCAATCGAGTAGTTGTACTCAACATACTTTTCTTTCCTTGCAAAAGATATGGAATTGCACTTTTTTGTATTAATTACAAACTTATTCCTGTCGCACCACTCTTTGACATTATCTAAGTCCCTTTGTAGTTTGGCACTGTCCTCAATTGATTCAATTCTAGCGTATAATTTCAGGTCATCCACGAATAAGAGAATATGGGAGTTCTCGATACACTCAGATATATCATTAATAACTGTTGTAGGCTGTTCTAGCCAAAGCTTTTATAGAGAACCAAATAGAAGTGTCTTTCTTTACACGTAAACAGTGAGGATCCCTTAATTATTACTTTGTACTGTCAGTTCGTGCTTATCATAGTTAGCATTAAAAGTCCTTCAAAAATGATTCGACCGATGTACTTCACATATGACATGATGCTATCTCAGTTTTGGCTGAGAAGATTCAAAGAAAAAATATCAGAAAAATCTGTTTCTGTATTAGCAGCTCCTGGAATGAATACCGAGCCGTCGTAGCTCAGTGGTAGAGCGTTAGCGTAGCATTCGGGAGGTTATAGGATCGATCCCAGCTGCCGACCACCTGACTGAGGTTTTCCAGGATATTCCTGAATCACACCAGACAAATGCCGGGATGGTACCTTCAACACAGGCCTTGGACAACAACTTTCCGAATTATTTCTCCTCCCCTAACCCGGCTTGAGCCTTAGATGCCTAATGGACATTAACTAACTAACTAACTCTATGGCTTATGGAACTCGCAAGTTCATCGCCGCAGTAACAAACGTTCGCGATTGGATTCTATCCTGGGCAATATCAAGCCAGTTTCCATCACAAACACCTATTTCTCGTAGATCTCTTCTAATAATGTCCTCCCAACGACTCTTCACAATAGCCTCTTTTCATCCGGCCTTCCAAGCAGGATAGAATATAATCTGCGTTTTTCCCCCACTACATGGCCTGCCCACCTTAGTGTATGTCTTTGTTTTGAAAGTACGTTCTCTTTACCAATAGATTTTCGAAATCGCGAAAGTTATCAATCTTTCTCCATTGTTGCTGGTCTTTTCGTGAAGGTTGTATTTGCCTATTTTGGTCTATATTTTTCTTCCCTCCTTACCTTTGCATTGAAATCACCCAACAAAATTTTCGAATTATACTTCGGCATTCGGTCAAACAGCCTATCTAGCTCATCGTAGAATATATCTTTGTCGTTATCAGTAGCCACCTCGGTCGGAGCATAGACGTTTAATAAAACCGTGTTCGCCATCGAGTACGTAACGTAACGTACGATAGGCTTTCGTTTACGAACACTATATTCTGAACCGCCTGAAGGATACTGCTCTTAATGAGAAATCCTGTTCCGAAATCGTGAGACTGTGTCCCCCCGTAGTAGAAAGTGTACTTGCCCTGTCGGATGCTATCTTGACCATCCCACCGATCTTCTTGTATCGCTAATATGTCTAGCTCGTATTTCTCGGTCGCGCGCACCGCCACCTGAAGAGCGCCCGTTTGGTATAATGTTCGTACGTTTGACTTTCCTATTCTAAGGTCTTTCTTAATCCTGTTCTTAGAGTTCCGTGAAGCAGTCCCAGCCCGGAGATCCGAATGAAGGACCCTAGAAACACAGTTGGTTGGGCCATCATTGAAAAATGGTAGGCACTCCAACCAATCCAATGTTGGCCCGACGTTGTAATCGGCCACTTTGCCTTCAATTTGCCAACCAACTCGTTTGCCAACGCTTGTCCAACGAAGAAACTAACCTTTTGCCAACCAAACTTCATAATCCCAACGATTGCCCAACGTTCACCCAGCACTTGTCCAACGTTCACGCAACGTTGGCCCTTCAAAACAGAAATACCATCCCCCAACCTTTCTCTACCTCCTCCCTCGCTACTAACCCCCATTTTTACAATCGACCACTAAGCTTCTAGTCAGCGCTAAGTTGAGGCTAAGTTATATTTTGCGTTCTATATAGGACACAAAATATGACTTGGCCTCAATTTATCGCTGGCTACGAGCTTAGTGGTCGATTGTAAAAATGGGAGTTATTCTACTTATCCTACCTTCAGTGATTTACGTAGAACCAACGGAAATACATGTTACGGAAAGTATTTGTAGACTCGTACTCATTACTATTGCAAAGAAATGTGTTTTCGACGTTTCGGAAGTCTTAATCTGTTTTGAGGAAAAAAGAAAGTGCTAAAACGTGAAGATGAGAATTACCAGAGTTGTGGAAGAGAAAACGATAAGAATTTAAGACCAAGAGGTTGACAGAATTAATAAGATTGTCTTTGATGCTATAACGAAGCAAAATTGTAGTTGAGGAAAGAAACACTAAAGAAGATGGTGAGAGAAGAATTTGCGCGTCGGAGATGTTGTGGAAATAGATGTGAAGGATTGGATGAGAATGTCGAAGTTAGAATTCAGAGGGGCTTTGAAAGTTATGAAAAAGGGCGAAAATGAGAGGAAGAAGCAGCCATTTTGAATGTTATGGAGGAAATAAAGATTTATGAAGATAATGCAGCGCAAGTTTGTAAAATGATTAATGCAAGACTTTAAAATTTAAACTTTAATTTCTGGGCGAGAAGGGTAAACTTGTAGCGCCTTATACTTTCTAAATATAATATTTTATTTATATTTAGTAATAAGCAAGTTCTGCTAGGTTTGGAATAATTTCATTGAAATATTAATAAACCAAGTAACTAATAAATTTAATGAAATTAAGATCTAAATTATAAATAAGGTAAGTGACTAAAGTAATTTGGAAGATTTGTTGTCTATTGTTATAAATGACAGCGAGTTGAAGTTGTAATTAACTTAAAGTAATGCTAGAATGATTTCAGAGTTTCAAAAATTAATAAGTGAACTGAGTCGAATAAGTTGAATACAGTTAGGACTTAGCAAAGTTGATATAGACGCAGTATATTTCGGGCTAAAGTTTAGTTTCTGACGTTCAGTGCAAGATTGATTAGATAAGGTAATTGCAATAAATAAAGATAAAGTAACTCTTGGTCAAACTAAATATAAACGCCAATATAAACCATGCGTTGTTTAATCTTAAACTTGTATATGTAATAGTTCTGGGATCTTGCTGAGAGATTATAATACGTTTAACTAGTAGAGTTTAGTACCATAATTAACACGAATCATCGCGATTTGAATGTCCAGATTGTTAACGAGACCTGATTAAATTTTGTTGCTTTTTCTACCCCTTCTAAAATTCAACTTAACCGAGTTTGGATTTTCTCGAAATGTTATAGTGCGTTGGGTCCTTTGTAAATTTAATCCGTCTTGTTAAGGATACTGAAATCTAACCTTGTTTTGGTTGAATATTGAAATGGATTGGATGTTTCTTATAAAGATTGAATTACGGCATTTTAGTGAGAAAATTATAGTGTTTGGAACTTGACGATATGGTTAATATTGATCTTCGTTGCTTATTAGTGATTTTGAAGTGAATAACCGAACCATATCGTCACATAGTCAATAATAAAAAGGGATTACAGGACTTCATTGAAATTTCTCTAAAGAAAATGATGGATATGAAACGAAATGGGTGTTTCTTGTGAAAAATGAAATAATGAATAGGAATTTGAAAAGCGTTTGTGAGCAGTTATGAACAAAGCGTATGGAAAGTATAAAGTTATAACTAAAATGTAAAAGAAGTGTGACATTTTTTTATATCTAAGCTTGATTAGTGTCGTCATTGCCGTGTAACGCAATGAGTTGTTGTAATTTGCGCAATATAAAACAGACCCACATAGCAAAATGTCGTCCCAGGAATATCTGACGGATCTCCTGGCATGATATCGGGACGTCCATAGGACGTCCTGTTTAAGTCCCGTTTACATCCATGGGACGCATAGTTATAATTAATCCTTCGTATAACTATACGAAGGCATATCCTTCGTATAGTTATAATTAATTAAATAATAATAATAGTAAGGTCGATTTAATTTATAGAAATTCCAGGCAGGTAATCCCGCACGGCTTTCCGGAGGACATCCAGGGGACCTCCATACGGGATGAACTGTTTGTATTTCCCACAGAGTTATCCCACGGACGTCCTTAGGACATCGCTATTGGAGCTTGAGAAATCTGACGTTAATGGGATGTAAATGGGACGTCCCAGGGATGTACTCTGCTATGTGGGGATCTTCTATCCATACCTGAAATTTAGATAGATGTTAGATGATTCTCAACAGCCTTTGATTCCGTCGCAGCCAGGTGATGGAAAATGCTCAGAAAACTATCTTCCTTCTTGTACTGGAATTGATGGTTTGGCTGGAGTCTGCCGGAATTGGAGATCTCTTCTATTGTACTCAAGCACTGAAGGTCCCTCTATGGATCAGGAGATACTGGAGTACTGATGCTCCGTAGGCCCCTCTACGGAACTGGAGGTTTTGGTAGAATACTGATTGGCTTTATATAGGAAAACGTACATGTAGTAAATGTGTGTGTGTGGTGTTTGTCTGACTTGTGACTAATCTTGTGAAACAGAACAGTGTCGTATGTGTGGACCAGACAGTCGGTCTTCGCATACCTAAGCAAAAACAATTTCTGATAACGCACGCTTCAACCAGTGACACAACCACGAACGCAAATGTCATTATCAAGTGAAACTTTATAAACTTTCTACCAACTTTTAACCGAACTTTATTGTTTTACCAATTTTGGTTCATATATGACTTTAATCCATTGATTTGTGTGTGTACAAAGAATAATCAAAACATTCAACAAAAGGCAAAAATATAAAACATTTTATAGACACTTAAAGAACATTAAGACACTTACAAGTATTGTTGTATATATATATATATATATATATACACCCTCCATTCCAAAATAAACCGAACGTTTTAAAAAAACAAAAAAACAATGTACATTTTGGAACAAATCATTTTTATTAATCAATGTATTCCCCTTCTGCATCGATACACATATTTGCACGCTCCAACAAGTTGTCAAACGACTTCTCCATGTCCTTTATTGGAATGGTCTTTAGGACGGCGGTCGTCGCCTTCTCAATGGCTTCAATCGATGCGTGCCACTTTCCTTTCATCGCCAAATGCAGTTTCGGGAACAGATAGAAATCGCACGGAGCGAGATCTGGTGAATAGGGCGGATGATGCAAACGAATAATGTGATTTTTGACCAAAAATTCAGTTACAAGTCGCGAACGATGTGATGGTGCATTATCGTCCAAAAGAGTCCAACTGCCGATTTCTCGATATTCGGGCCGAATACGACGAATTCTTGCCAGCAAACGCTTCATGACGCCCAAGTAAAACTCTCCAGTGACTGTCTGGCCGGGCTGAACAAATTCTTTGTGGATAATTCCTTTTGAATCGTAAAAACAAATCAGCATCACCTTAACTTTTGACTTCACCAAGCGACTTTTTTGGGTGGTCCTTCATCCGGCGCTCTCCATTCAGCACTTTGCCGCTTTGTTTCGGGCTCATATTCAAAACACCACGTCTCGTCACCAGTTACAATCGATTTCAAGGAGTTTCGATCCTGCCGAGCACTTTTAACAATGTCTTTGCAATGCGCAATTCGATCAACTTTTTGGTCTTCGGTGAGTTTGTGTGGTACAAACCGCGAATTAACCTTCTTAAGGCCCAAAACTTCGGTCAAAATGCGGTATGCGGTTGTTTGAGGAATGCCTAATTCCATTTCAATAACTTTCACCGACGCTTTTTTGTTATGTTTGATGAATTCACGCACTTTTTCGATGTTTTCTTCCGATAATCCGGTTCTGGGACGGCCTGATCTTTCGTCATCATCCAGCGTCTCTCTACCCGATTTGAATCGCCTGAACCACTCGTAAACTTGCGTACGGGATAGACACTCATCACCATATGCATTTTGTAGCATTTGGTGCGTTTCAGTAAAAGGTTTACCCAGTTTAACACAAAACTCAATTGCAGCTCGTTGTTTGAAACTCATTTTCCGACCGATGTACACAACACACTGACAGTTGAAACGCAATAACTTTGTTGCCGTGCATCCAAATGTCATGACATTTATACCAGTTGTCAATGAGGGACTACGCCATCTACCGGTAAAATATTACAACAGATGGCACTAGTGGTACTATTTGTTTTCAACAGTTCGGTTTCTTTGGGAATGGAGGGTGTATATATATATATATATATCTGAATTTTGTTTGTAATTCTTACTATATATTATTGTTAGTTTTAAGGTTTCAAACAATTGCAAATTTAATTTTAGGTATGATTTTGAATTTTATTGATAAGAAAATTTTAATCCAATACATTCCAATATCGCATTAAAATTTTCTAATACTTAGCTATGGGTAGTGTGATCCTCCCCAGTAGAGGGAAAAATTAACTTTATTCATAAAATTCAAAATAATAGAAAAAAATAGGTTTTAGTATAGTTTTTAATTTTTCTTGTAATTTGTTCAGTGAAATGGAAATAAAACCGCCGCCATGTTTCAGTAAAGATGAACAGAGTAGCAACAACGAAGGCTGATGAAATATATTGCAATCCATGACGTCAATCGAGATGTTATTCACCTTTGAGCAAATTAACCATGTTCCTTATGCTGGGAGCGTCACCTTTCGTCCTACTTAAAGTTCAGAGGAGCGTCAATTCAGACAAACACCACACACACACACACATTTACTACATGTACGTTTTCCTATATTTAGCCAATCAGTATTCTACCAAAACCACCAGTTCCGTAGATGGGCCTACAGAGCTTCAGTACTCCAGTATCTCCTGATCCACAGTGCTTGAGTACAATAGAAGAGATCACCTGTGAAACGGTTCGAAGATGGTTGAAGAGTTCGGTTCGGCTGCACAGAAATATAGTGTCCATTGTTTGAATGTTGAAAGTTATAGTGAAATGTGTCAATAATTTGTGTTTGACATCATTTCGAAAATGCGAAGAGAGTTTCGTTCCTGTGAAGTAATACGCAAAATTTTGTCTTGCGAAGTATTGATAGTGTCCAAATTCAAATATCACTGGTGAATTGTGAAAGTTTTACAAAGTTCAAAGTTCGGGGAAAAAAGTGTAGTTCGCACTAGTTGGAGTTTCGTATTGTTCGAGAAATATCGGAACATAATATGGTGGTGTAGTGACACAGAGTTGCAGATGAAATTCAAGTCTGGAAGGTCCGTAAGTATTACACTATTATCATTTCACTGTTCACTATGTAGTCATAGTGCTCGTTAAATATCGACGTAAATTGAGCGCACTATTCAGAAAAAAAAAACGAAGAGAGAATGTTTTAGTCATTTTCACAGTCTTATAATTCACTGGAAGACGTATCGACGAATATTGTTCGAAATGTCCGAAATACTTAGTATTACTGATTGAAGGTAGAAGTTATGAAGTTTCAAATTTAATACACTTGTTGTACGGTTTGGTCAAAACAAATCACTGAAGCTTATAGGGATTGAAATGAATTCACTGGGTATACACTGTTGGGTCAAAACTGGGAATTCTCTTTTGGGTCACTGGGATTCATTGATGTCAGTCTAGACGGTCTGGTAGAATTTTGAAGATCTGCTCGAAAAAAATGGTGAAAGTCACTGTTGTGCTACGTTGGCTGTGTTGATTGAAGTTCTAAAATGTTGATTGTAGTCTGAAATTCTGCGGTGAAGTTGATTCTGGTAGAAGAAGTCTGGTGTTGCCAATGGTTTGTTGAATCTTGATCATGATTGAATAACTATTTGTCTCATTTTTAGAGAATGTTGTCAAGCTTGCAATTTAGTTGGGTTGAATTTTGTATTCCCTGTTGGTTGTGCTGTTTAGTACTGGCTTTGTTTGACTTTTGTGTGATTTGCGTTACGGCTGTTTTCTAAATGCAAAGGGATTTTAGTGGATAATACCTGATGGGTATTTTGAAAAGTAAAAGAGAAGGATAAAGAAGATAGAAAAGTGAAGTTAAACTAAAGTATTCTATTTCAATAATTCTAAAATTTTACTGGTTGAACTGAATGCAAAAAGTACGTAATGTCAATATCAGCTTCTTTAAGTTTGAAATTGAAATAAATCCTTTTTATATAGCTTTAATGCGATTATATGAATATATATGCGGTTATACGGGTAATTTGGTTATATAATGGGATTACTAAAGTGAGTAAACTATATGGCGTTTACTGCAAATTAAAATTACTATAGTGAAAAAAATCTAAAAGTATAAATGAATATTAATGAACAAAATAAGAAAATTAAAAATAAAGAAGAAGACGTATGAATATTGGATCTAATTGCTATGCGCCTGTCATAAGATAGATCTAACTAACTAAATTCTAAACTATAAGGATTATATAACACTAAAATATAATTGTTGAACTAAAGATAATTAATAAAGATAATAATTTGAAAAATAATTAATATATTTACAGGGTAAATACTCGTATTATAATTACATTGTTTTTTTTTGTTTGTTTTTTTCTATTTCAAAATGGGATATCGATCATAATACAGGGTTTAGTTTCAGGTGGCTTTTGAATTGCCGTTTCCTGGTCTAAACGTGAATATGGAGATTCAGATGTTGTCAATTCTATAGTATGATCGGTTAATTTTCTATTTTGATTGGGTGGGTGTACATTATGTGAGTAAAATTTCCGTTTAACGGATTCGCAACGGTGTTGAAGCAAATAGTACGCTAGAATTAATAGAATGAGTATGATGTTGATGATGATAATTGCCATTAGTTGCTGGAAAATCATTGTAAATTGCTAAATATTTGTCCAATTTCTAATGTAAGGAAACATATTGATGGTGTTCGGACCCCGTTTCTTCCGCCATGGAAATGCTATGGTTAATTAAAACATCGAATAATCATTTTAAGCGTAAAATATGCATATTCAAAAAATGATTGTTTTTGTTCTGATTTAAATAAACCATGTTGCTTGTCCATACAAACCGAACCTTCAGATCTCGCTGAATTCACTTCGGAAACTCTTCGGTGAACTGGCCCTGTTTTGCATTTTCTATTTCTATTTTGATTCTGCTTCTATTTTGATTCTTCTATTTTGATGTATATTTTTAATATTAAAGTATTGTGAATATATATCAGTGTATATTTATACACCATTGATTATTGTGTATATTTATATGTAAAAGCGTATATTAGACTTAGAAATTATCGTTATCAACGCTATTTACTTCGATTTTAGAAAATCAATTTTTTTCCTCTCCCTATTCATGCGATAGTCAATGTGAATCCATTTTATTCTTTTACTATTGCGGGACCCATATACGAATTTTTCATACTATCATTATGAAACCTTTCTATGTTCAGTCATACCAACCTTTGTGCTTCATGTCAGTACTTCGAAACATGATGGTATCAGAAAAGCATTTTATAACTTTTCCTGCATATTATTTTTCAAAATAAGTTATACCCACCTGCCGTGGCTCTGTGTTAGAGCATTGGCTTAGCAATGGGGAGAACGCGGGTTCAAACCCGGGTCCGGACATCCTGACTGAGGTTTTCCCTGGTTTCCCTCGGTCACACGAGGCAAATGCTGGGATGGTACGAGAGAATTGCATGCGCTATTCCTTTACAAAAAGATATCATTAATGGTACCGGTAATCCAGTTGTGTAAAAATAAAGGAAAAATAATCAATTACCACTACTGGGAATGAAAGCAGGATCCCCGATTCCGGACGAGTGATCTACAAGCAAGTCAACGAGGTCTTTATGTGAATGAAACTAGCGTCTAATTATTTCCTGTTACACAATTCCGGGAACTCTTTCTTCATTAAAAAACATTTTTGAATTAAAAGCCTCCACTTGTAGTCGATTGTCTTTACTTTCCACTCAGCTGAAGCAAAAGGAATACTAAAGTACACAGAACTTGGTCGTGGCTGTAATAGCTTAATTGTAGAGCACTAGGCAGGCAACTGGGAAATCTAGGTTCAGCATTTGTTGCAGAAGAAATGTAGCATTTGTAACAGAATTAAAACGCTTCAGCTTAGTTCGTGGAAATGTACTCATCAAAACACCCCATGCAGATACATCGTTGAATTTTTCTACAGCCTTTTTTTTAAAAAATAAAGCTGTATTCCGTATTAGATTAAGCATGCCTCTCATGCCCGCGAATTCTTCATTCAATTTCTTGTTTTTTTTTTATTTGCTGCACATTCTTTGCGTTAGATTAGATGAAATTATTTAAAGTTGGTTCTGTTAAATTAAATTAGAAGATGTAGGATAGGTTCTGTTCTGTTCTTACCATAATCTGGATTCTTTTCCAATTTCCTTTTATGGACTGAATAGACAATTTTGTCATAACTCAGTTACGTCCGAGAGATGACATCCCTCAACGTTCAGTTTTCCGGTGCAGGGATGGGGAATGTAGAATCTAGTGCATTGAAGTACCACCCTGGTATTCATACTGTGAGTCTGATGAAAACTCTGCAGCCCCTCAGTGAGGGTAGCCGGGAGCGGGCTCGAATTCGCGTACCTCCCTATTACCTATCGGAAATCCGGGACATTCCTAGTTGCCACGGGGCTGTGTGCTGCACACCTGTTGATGCGAAAATAATATGCCTGGAAAAAGTTTTAAAACTTCAGAAAGCAATCTATAAAACTCAAAATGTCAATTTTCAACCCCGACACCCTGATTACTTTCGAAACCGTGATAAAATCCTTACATACGTAATTGCTTTTTATCGAAAATTAAGAGATGATTTGCAGTTCAGAACTTTGGTAACAACGCGTAAGAATTATGTTTGCACTTAGCATTTTTCTAATTATGATACTGTATTTGACCTAAACAGCATAATAATCATTTTCGTCTCCTCCAGGAAGTACTAGAAGCTACTCAAAGCAGTGCAACCTGGATTCTGTCAGACATTTTCAGTGGTGGTGTCATCCCCAAATTCTCGAGCACACTTCCCCTACAACAACAACAACAAAAATAAATAAAAATAAACAACTATATAAAAGTAATATAAAAAATAAAGCTAGAAATCTATTGAGAACCTGCAAAACTCTACTTACAGCCCCGAAACTGAAGTTCACAATTTTTTGTGTGTGAAAAATAAACCAAGGAACTTGCGGCTAAAGAGGACAATTATGATTTCTTTGGGCTGTTATGAAATCATAATTGTATGGGAAATTGTTATTGTGATTGCATACCTTATTATAGTGTATAACATTTGTCTTGTGATGTATGAATATGTACTACTTGGTATAATAAAGTAGTTTCTATGACTCTTGACTCTCTAACTCTAGGATACCTACACGAGAAATATCTCGTTTCGGATTTGCTACGGAATAATAAATTTAATGAGTTATGCCTTTCGTTTAGTTATTTTTTTTTCAATTTTTATCCTTTGTTAGTTTTGAAGCAGTTTATTTTTTCTTTTATTATCAAGTCATGGCCCGTAATTTCAGAATTATGTCCGATGATAAAGAAAATAATTGAGGGAGTTATTTGCTCCCCAATTTCCCTTAGTTTGTAGTAGTGTTAGCATGTTAGGAGTGTAATCAGGTATTAAAGAGATGTGTCTGTGTGTGCAAGTATTTCCATCATCTAATGACGTTTACTATATATAAACTCTCGAATGTCCTCGTTATTCTTTCCTTTTTTACAATAAAC
>JAGDQP010014575.1:32847-44805 GCA_022664845.1 Lepisma saccharinum | reverse complement strand
ATATGATTACATGATCAGTGCTTCTTTAAGTCCATTAAGTGTAATTATTCTTAGAATTTTGTACGCTTGCATTCCAGAAATATATACAGATGCTTATCAGAATAATGGTAACACCTGAACGAAAGTGCAACTTACCAGATTAATATGGTGTCGGGCCACCTTTCGCCTTCAGAACAGCCTTGATGCGACGTGGGATGGAGGCATAGAGGTCGTGAATGGTAGCAAGTGGAATATTACACCATTCCTCGTGCAGGGCATCGGCCAGTTCTGTGAGAGAGGATGGAGGTGGAAATCGTCGCCGGAGTCGTGTTTCCAAGATGGACCACAGATGTTCAATTATGTTGAGATCTGGGGATTGGGCGGGCCAGGGGAGGTGTTGAACTTCATCCCGATGTTCCTCAAACCACGCTGCAACAACTCCAGCTGTGTGAATGGGTGCATTATCATCCTGGAATATGGCGTCATTGTCCGGGAACAACATCCGGACCATAGGATGCAAGTGGTCTCCTAAAATTGCGACATAATCGTTGGCAGTGATGCGTCCGCGAAGTGTGACCACAGGACCCAATGAAAACCATGATATTGCGGCCCACAGCATCACCGTGCCGCCGCCATGTTTCACAGTTGGGCGGAGACACTGCAGATCATACGCTTCTTTGGGCGTTCTCCACACATAAACACGGCCCGTGGTTTGGAATAGGGTGAATGGTGACTCATCCGACCATACCACACGTTTCCAGTCGTCAACGGTCCAAGTTGCATGGTCGCGGCACCATTTGCGGCGTGCTAAAGCGTTCTGGTCCCTGATGAGAGGTTTGGCCCGTGCAACACGACCCCGTAAGTTCATGTCATGTAATTCGCGGCGGACTGTGATTGTCGAAACAGGTTGGGGGAGGTGCTGATTGAGTTCCTCCGTCACTTGCGCCGCAGTGGCACGACGGTTCCGCGTGACAATGCGCTTTAATACCCGGCGTGCCCTGTCACTGATGCTTTTCTTCCGCCCACTGTTCCGCTTCCCCGATGTGGTTTTCCCGTGTGTTGTGTAGGCCGTCATCACCTTCGACACTGTCCCTGGCGACACACCTAACACACTAGCCACTGCCGTCACACTCACTCCACATAACCGCGCACCAACAATTTGCCCTCTTTGAAACTCTGAGAGGTCTCCCATTTTACACTACCTCCGTCTGCTGCAGCCACTGCACACTCCTGTTCCACGACGCCTGACGTAGTATGGAGACCGACCTAACACACCACCACCAGCAGTCCGGCGCTGCGGTCGCCACGACACCACTGCCAACCCATACATCTGACGTGTTGCCAACTACAGGTGTTTCCATTATTCTGATAAGCATCTGTACAAGGTGTGGCTATTAATATCCAGGACTGACGTCACAGCACGAAACCGATCAATCGCCCGAGAGAGGCGCTGTTGGTATCCGGAAGGTAGTACATCTGCACATGCTCCCCGAAGCGCGCGCCAGTTGGAAACAAGAGCTTGACTGGGACAGACGCGTGGAAACGTATCTGGTGAAGTGTTGTTGTCGAAGTGGTAAAGTGGTGTTGTGGAAGTGCAGAAATGAAGCAGAGGGTGAACATCAAATTCTGCTTCAAACTGGGCAAAGGTGCGACAGAAACACATGCAATGTTGAAGCAAGTGTATGGTGAGCAAGCATTATCCCGTTCCCGCACATTTGAATGGTATGGACGTTTTCGGGACGGGCACGAAAGTGTTGAAGATGACGCCCACACCGGAAGGCCGATTTCCGTGCGTACGCCTGAAACAATTGAGAAAGTTCGCGAGCTTGTAACATCGGATCGGCGACTGACTATTCGAATACTGGCCAGTGAAATGAACATCGACAAAGAGGTGGTTCGCCAAATTCTGACGCAAGGTGTGTTCCAGATTTGTTCCGCACTGTCTATCGGACGAACAAAAGCAACTCAGAATGGACACGTGTGGTGAACTCATCGACAACGCTGACGCTGCCCCTGCTTTCCTGGATTCGATAGTAACGGGTGATGAATCGTGGTGCTACCAATACGACCCTGAAACCAAGAGACAGAGCGCAGAATGGCGGTCTCCCAGCTCCCCTAAACAGAAAAAGTTTCGATTTCAAAAATCAAAGGTAAAAGTCATGTTAATCGCTTTCTTCGATAGTGAAGGAAGGACTTGTTCATCATGAATTTGTTCCACCTGGCACGACTGTTACAGGACAGTATTACGCAGAAGTTCTTACCCGACTCCGACAAAGGATTCGCAGAGTACATCCCCGTTTTCGACAGAATGGGAGTTGGTTTCTGTTGCACGACAACGCCCGCCCCCACATTGTGTTGCCAGTGAAGCGGTTGTTGGCCAAACATGAGGTAGTGGAGCTGCATGATCCGCCATACTCTCCTGACTTGGCCCCGCAGACTTTTTTTTTGTTCTCAAAACTGTGCTGAAAGGAACGCGGTTTGTGGATGTTGAAGACATCAAGAAGCACGTGACCTTGACATTGAAGAGCCTTCCGAAACAGGACTTTAAAAGTTGTTTCCACAACTTATACAGCCGAGCACAGAAATGTATTACGGCAGGTGGGGATTACTTCGAAACATATTAAAAGGGTACGTTTTTCACATCATCTGTTCTGGTGTTATTAGAGCAGTCGTGGAAATTAATATCCACACGTTGTATATTAGATAAATATTAGTGCGTCAGATCTGAGGATGAGGATATTGTATTTACCTAAACTTGTCATTGTGTCCAACACTCTCCTTGTATGAAGGAAGTGAAAGAAGAGAGTTCTAGATTTACATCCTAGTGTTCGCCTGGTTATAGGAAAGTGATATACTTGTACTTGTAAGCCACCGATTCCCCCCCACCCCCGAGTTGAATTGTGGATCAAGAAATTACAAGCATATCACAAACTGTGTTAGATTTACTTCAAAACATCAATCATTGATACACCAGAATTGTGTGTAATTGTAAAGAAGAAAATATAGCAGAGTTGAGGAACCTGGGGAGATTAAGAAAAAACTCGAAAAATGAGAAGACAAGAACAACAACGTAACATATTAAGGAAGCTAACTTCAGTCGTAAATTTCAGAGCAGATAAATAATTCAGCCCACACATAAGGATTCGACACAAACGTTTTATTTTATAAACTTATCCAGAAAGCTGAAAGTGTAATATTGGCCGGCACAAAAGTATTCAAGGAATAAGTAGAAAAGTGGAGAACCTTTCTATTCTTGCTACTACGAGTACATCGGAGATTGATGATGATGATGATTATTGCAGTCCGTCAAGTCAGCTCAGAAGGAATCTACTGGTAATTTTCAGTTAGTGATAGCATTATTGTTAAGTTTGCGTGGTTAAAAATTAAAAATACCTAAATTAAGGCGATGAAAGTCGGACACGCTGACTGTATTCAGATGTCTTAATCATGCGTGCTGGGAAATAAACTAAAAAAAATGGCAAGCGTAGTTTTGTTTACGAAATGTAACGCTTTTCCCTGAAAAATGGGTAGTTTTCTCTCAAATAAGATTTAGAGATGTACATTGATTCTTCTTGTCCAGAAGACAATATGTAGGTGTTTATAAAAAAAAATATATAATTTAGCACAATTTTGAGAGGAAACCTCAAAGAAAGATTAGCCTCGCTGCAGATGTATGTCTCATTGTGTTTGTTCTGTGAAAAGTTGCGGATTAGACGATGTCCGACAAAGGAGTGTGTAATGAGAATAATTTCCAGAATTTTAGGTAGTTCGAACAAGGTGCCTTGAAATTACTAATTGGAAAATTGAGGTAAAAGGACAAACCGAATGTAAATGAGATGATAAATATTGATGTGTTCATTAGCGAATATTTGAGCGATGACTTTCATCATGGAGTTGTGTATTTTATCAGTGCTAGTGAATCTCCGTATTCGAAGCCACAAAATTAGCTATCTAATCAGTGTTTCTGTGCCTACTGTTTGGTTGTGCTACTTGTAATTTGTTCTTTCACTATTCAAGAAACTATATATGTTAGAGTTCGTTTGTTTTGTTTTAATTGTGTGTAAATCACATTGCTATGAAGATATTTTCAAATGAAGAAATAATGTTCTGTATTACTGAAAATGGCTGTAATACATGTATTATTAACTGGCCACATGTTTGCAATATCATCTCCACTGATCGTAAAAATTGTTCATTATCTAAAAGATAATGGTTGCTTAAACCTAGTTTCTGGTTATTGTACAGCATTTATAATCGTGGCAAAACTGGTGACTTTAAAAATTAGTTATGAATTTTTAAATTTCTGGTTCGTATCTTTTCTTCCTGCTCGAAGGTTATTGTCGTTGCTCTCTTAGGTGTGTGTGTTGATAGTCTTGAATTCATTCCGTCCAACCGGTTTCCCTGCGTTTGTTGATCAGGAAGCTTCTGCTTATAGTCAGACTGCAAATTCAGTTAAATTTCCTTCTATATAAGTCGTATGTAATGTTTACCACGAGTTATATCTCATTCTTTCTATTCAGATCAGAATTAGATCTTTAAAAATAAAAATAGGTTTTTATCGAACCATCGCCAAGCGAAGAAGTTCAGTGCATTAGTCCTTTACACGTGAGTTCTATGTGCTGCCGCAGATAATCGCTACTATTTTCACACATGCGTAATTTATTTGAAAGAAAATATTTTGTATTCATATTTTCTGTCAAATTTAGTTTCAAAAGTTTTGCGTAATGGGGAATTGTAATTTAGGTTTTCTAATATTTTTTGTCCCCCTTGAAGTTGTCCTTTAGTTTTGAGTTTCCTGGTTCTAATAACTCGTTACGTTCCCATGAAACAATTTGCTCCGTGATGACTTCATCGAATTGCTGTATAATCAGTCAATATGATTTGAGAGAGATTTGTTCGTGCTTTCCGGGTTGAATTCCGAATCGTTTTGAAACTGTCATTGTATTCTCCTCATGTGAAGATAAATCACTTAGCTGCAAGTAACTAGAACCTAAAAATTTTATTTTAAAGATTTTTTTCTGATTACTACAGTACTAAGAATATTTTGTGTTGACAGAGAATAGCACAGAACCTTTAGGTTAACGAAGTTTCTTCTTGTAAAATGCATTGATAATGGTTCGATTACTTTAATTCGTACGCAGTCTATTTTCTTGTCTGATTTGTGTGCTTTTCACAGATAGTCATTAATAGTAATACCGATAGCTTGTATTAAAGAAATAGTGTTGCAAAATATAAAGCTTATCAACTTTTAAAATATGTAAATGGGAAATTATACACAGTAAGTAAGATTTTTGACAAAAGACATCGAATCAAGGAGGATATAGATCAGCAAGTGAGTTACAAAATTATCGCTTCCATGAATAACTCTCTTAGTTTTCGTATAACCTATTCCACTTTGTCCTTATATCTTATTTCCTGTTCTTTACAAGCATGAACGAAACTTCTTGGTAATACGACACTCACTGGATGGAATCGATTAACAGGTTATGTTTAGAAATGTTACCTTTGTGTGTACTTTTTGAGCGCGTAAGAATAATCCCCTACATACTTATAAGTGAAGAGTTTCAAACAGTATAATGTGGAACGAATAGAACACCGCATTTAGTAAAAGCAATTTACATCTATAATGTAATTCGTCTCTCTCCCTTGCTTCTAGTTTTGATCCCAGCTCATGCCATGTGGGCTTTGTGGTGGACAAACACCGTGTGCATGGATTTTCTCAGAGTTCTTTCGTCTCCCACTTTCTTAATTCCACCAATTCTCCCATCATCACCCATTTGGCCTGTTGCCAAAGTTGCCTAAAGGCCTTAAATAAAATAAAATTCAATTCCTTGCTTCTAGATCTAATTGCAGGAAGGACTGAAAATATGTAAGGTACTGCGTGATTCAACATCGCTCACATTTGACTGGAAAGTGGAATTGTAGTTTCACAGTCACTTGTAAAAATACTAGTCTTGTTAGGAAACAAACTTTAAAGTGCCGACATCAATATTTCAATAGATAAAGAAATTGCGAAAACATTTTAGCGGTAATTTGAATGGAAGTAATTTTAACATTTGAGGTAGTTCTGGTCTATGAACCAGGCATTGTGGGGTTAAATTTTTAAAATTTGGAAAATGCGTAGTTTACGTGGCTTTCGAATATGAGTGAAGGAAAGAGACGCTCGTCTGGTTTCAACTTGGTGATATTGCTTTGAGAGAGTATTTTAAAGAGCATATTCATAACGTAACACGTTCGTTTTATATAGAAACCGTTTTGACCGCTAAATTTTCGTGCCATGTCCGCGTCCTTATCAATGAAAAATCATTTTTTTATGAATATCTATGTATCATAATATTCTTCATTAGTAAGAGTTACGTTCAATCGGTTTAACAGAAACTGAAGTTTATACCACAGTAAGTAAATATCAGTGCTTTTTATTTTATGTGTACTATATTATTGCTACAGAATACTTTCGTAAATTGTTAAATTGTAGCCTGCATTCTGTTAATTAGCTATACGATTGAAGTGTCATTTTTAAAGGATACTTTTATTCTCAACTCTTCAATCTTGTATGTGAATAAATTGATATGTATACCTAATTAACAGTCAGTCTGTTAAATTTCTTTCAATGTAACAATTAATTTAAAAATTGAAAACACGAAATCTGCATTCCTCTCTTAAGGAGGAAGGCATTGACCTTCGATAGTAGTATCAATAAAATGGGAAAAATTACTTGTCTTGTATAATATATGATCAGTGTTTAGCTATCTGTGGAAAGCACACAGTCAGTATTTGGATCATCTCATGGTTCATGGTACTTGAGGTAAAGCTTTGATCCTTGTGTTCCAAATGCAGTATTCGTTGTCATTGCTTTCCATGCCATACAAAATGTTGCTTTTCAGAATCATCGTGTAGTGTTTCCATGACTCTTGCCACAGAACCTCAGTGTTTACTTTCAACAGAGGATTTGAATCTTGTTTCACCATATCGGCAATCATTTGGAATGCATAATAATGATTATCACTATCCGAGATGCCTTATGGGTCATTATGTCTAGATTTTTCACATACTGAAGGTAAGGGTTTTCTTTTCAAAAACTTCTGCTATTTCGAACTTTTTTTAAATCCACATTTACTGCGCATAAAATTTGAAGTATCAGAACCAGGTAATATAGATAATATTTTTTCATTTCAATTTTTATAATCGTTCAACAGTAGTCTTGACTTCATATTGAGATGGATTTTAAAAAGTGGAGAGAAGTTAATAGTCAGTCAATACTTCCTCTCTCACTTTAAATAATTGGTCTGTCATGATATAAGTGCAATACTGTGTTCAGAAATTTTAATAGGGAAGTTAATAGGTACTTCCTCTTTATCCAGTTTCTAATGCTGTTCGTTGCACATCAAATGTGTTGCATGAATTCATCTCATATCTCGTACGATAACACTTTTTTCCCGAGGCAGATGATAAAACGATGTGTATAGTTTACACGCATTTCTGCCGCGCGAGGAACTAACTCTTCCCGATTTCCTGGTCAGTACAGCAGTAGAAACGCTCGTTATGGTTCACATTGCACGTTTTCTCATGAAGAAATATCGATCTCTGTTACCCGAACAGGCATACATTCCGTATATTACCCGTAACCTGTGACACATTCTCTTTTATTTCAATACTTGTGAAGAAATATTATCTATAGTACCTGCCTAATTAAAGAAAACAGTTTGACTAAATAAAATGATGCACATTACCTGTACAGGACGTTTTGTGTTGCACTGAAAAGATGTATATATACATTGTGAGTCTATATCTTCATACTAGGCCCTTAGGTCGGTATTTGACTCGGAGTTTTGAAACAAAAGAATGAGTATAGCAGAATTGGATTATGATACTGGGAAAGCGAGTCACGTCCTGGAAATCTTTCTTCTGGGAATGAACTTGAAAATTTCTAATGAAAAGTGGAGTAATTGCTCAATCAATTGGAACATCCACTCAAAACTACAACTTTTAGAAGAAACATTTCTTTATTCCTTCTGATTTAACGCTCATTTTGATAGAGCTACTGTTACGTGGCTTCGTCCGTCGCCAATAACTCAAACTGTTGAATGTAGGACATTGTAACGAAAGTGTATTAGAGCATATGCAAATTGAAATGCTGTATTTGGAGAAAGTGACCTATCAGAAATGTTTATAAGGGAAGTAAACTTGAAAATTTAAAATAGAAAGAGCGGGTCAATTTTCAATTTGGAACTATTGTTTAATCCTAAACAACTTTGGTATGAAACATATTTTGATAAGCTCTTACCTAGTGCAGTTTTCAAATTGCAGAATATATTGAAATGTGTTTAATAAAAACCTTTAGACTTACGCAGTAGTTCCAACAATCTGGGAACTCACTTCTTCATTCTACTAAAAAATTTTCAGTTCACCTCCCTTATATCTATTCCCAGTACCAGACTGATCTCCAGGTAGTTTTTTGTTTGAGTTCCCTGCATTCAGTAGATTTTGAGTTATTGGCAGTGGGCGAAGTTGCTGACGTAGTATTGGTTCTTTCAAAATAAGTTTTCGAAACAGTCAAACCATGTGCTCTCTAAATATAGTTAAGTTTTTAAAAGATGTTCCAATGAATTGTACAATTACCCTAGTTTTCATTTCATATTTTCAGGTTTTCATATCCCTCATAAATATATTCCTATTATATAAATGGTTTTCCCTGTTTCAGTTATTTATATGCATTTATGCTTTTTTTTTTCTTCTTCTTCTTCTTCAAAACTCTAAGTCAAATACTTTCCAAGTTATGGGCCTGGTCGAAGTTGTAGAATCACCCTGTATATTTACCCTTCCTTTTAAAGAAGCTAACTTAAGAAACAAGTATTTTAGTAAAAGATGCTCAATTTTTTGCCCATGCGTGGCAGTAATTTTACAAGTGAATTCTTTAGATGGAGAAACACTGAAACTCCTGATAGTGATCTTTAAAATTTGATATATATTTTGTTATTTTTTATCTTATTTCCATATCTGCCAAGCAACAAGGCGCAACACTGTAATTACCACAGCAATAAAAATTTCACTGTTTAGAAATCGTTATTTAACAAGTCCTAAAGTGTCGTTTTGCTAGAAACAGTGTCGAAATTTGTACACATCTTTAACACATCGTCTCGTTGTATAACGTTGGTTTGTCAACATAAGTGGTAACGCCTGTTATAAATGGTTGCATTGCAAAACTGCTGGCAAATGTAGCTTTACATTAGTAAACAATTTGTTTTATCCTAAATGATATGAAGAGAAGTTTTTACTGACAAGTTTAAACTAAACAAGCATCTTTTGCTAAGAATCTTGTACTTCTTTTCATGTGAATGATTATTATGTGAAATCATTCAACGTTAAAATAGATACATTTTTATCCCCTTCGCCTGCTCCCAGTTACTCTGCGCATACCATAACGTAAAGGTGATTTCGATATATCTGTCGAGTGTATTGTATAATTATACTTTTTCAGTGTGACAACGATGGGTCTCAACCTTTGAAGAAATAACATATGATACATTACTACAAGCCTTACCGTAGTTGAAAACTTGGTAATACATTTGTACGAAAGTTGTGCTCGACGTTGTGTAGTGTGGGAATTGTAAGGATGGTAAGCCTTGTTAATCTTAGTACGTTTGTTTCATAGCAAATATATTGCGAATTTGTGTTATTTTCTTGTTCAAAGATATTGCGAAGAAAATTCCATTATTTAAGACATTGGACTCATTAAAAAAAAAACTTGAGAAAAGTGTTATTATTAGTTCCAGGAATTCCTGATGCTAGTGAACGTAACAGCATTTATGAATTCCTCACCAACAAAAGTTTGGAAGTTGAAAGATGTCGTCTGCATCTCGGAATACTTACATTTCGTTCAACGCTAACATTAGTAGAAACAATTACGAAATAAAAGAGTAAGCATCTTGACGAAGCTGGACTGTTTTTTTATTATTATTATTTACAGATTTAAATATATATTTTTGCATTACGTGTTGGCAGTTGTACTTTCATTTCTTCTTTCTAGCTCAGAACCAGTTTAGTGTCGGTCATTTTAAAAAAAAAACATTCCAGTAGGCGTTCGTTTCTGCTGCATATGTTTCCTCCTTTTGTCCGTTTATGGATATCACATCGTCTTGTATGCAGTGTGACGTACTGAATTATGCATTCCAACAGAGATCTATATACATTCCATCATTACAGTTTAGTATAGACAGATAGGAGTATGAGGAACTTCACACACGTTTTGTCGAAGGCGTGTTCACATAATAGGAGTGGAGACTGACAGAAAGGCGTGGTGCTAAGGAGCGGCCGTGTTGCTAAATCAAAAGTTATAAAATTAAGTTGATTACGGGCTTTCCCGAACTCAAACTGTTCCGGGACTGTAGTTTTCGTCCAGTCAGTAGTTGAGTAAATTTGTGTGTCAACCCGGAACTAATTGCAACAGAAATCTTTCTTGCGCCAGTACGTTCCTTACACTTCTATAAACAACATAACAAAAATGTAGAAAAATATACGTAAGGGAACACCTTCAATATGGCGGCTGCTTCACCATTTCTTACTACAGTATTTACGGAAAGAGTTTGTCCCTCTTACTTGAATGAAAAATTTGAGAATATCTCGGTCTTTGGTGTGCTATATTTATTTATTCATGCACAGAAGATCTGTACCAGCTACAGCAGAACACCTTTATAATAGCGAATCCAATATGGCGGCCGGTTTCACTATTTCTTGTCACAGTATTTAATGAAGTACTTTGTACCGAACGCTGTGAAAATGACGTTTTTCTAATTTCATTTTGATTTTCAAATTTTCATTATGTCTGTTAACAGCACATAAAATTTCCTCATTTAATTGTCTTCAATAGGCAGAAATAAATAATCTTCTTTCTTGTGTAATTGATGAAAGAAACTAGCAACACTGATTTTTCACTTATGACGTAGAGAAAGCAGTAGAACGTTGTGCGACGGAAATTAGTTGCTAGTTGGAAGCCAAGAACACGGGACACACATAATATAATGTCGCTGTCTGTGTTTGACACGATGTATATGGATTGTGGAGAAAAGTACTTCTAAGTGTTGTTTCTAACTTGTGAAGTGATTGAATATTGTAAAATGGCGACTTGTGCTATATTTGTGGTAACCGAGCAGATGATAACTTGAAACCTACAAATATTCTCAGCGCTAAAGGAGTTGCTAGAACAAACAGTGTAAGCGAAGAACGCGGTGAACCTATTGTTGTGAGTGTTGGACAGATTGTGCATGTTGATTGTCGACAAAAGTACTGCAATGTTAATGTAATTAGGCGTGACAAACGGCGAGCACAAACTGAGTAAACTTCAGCAAGTTCCTCAAAAGTCTTACGGTCCTCTCTTCCGTAATTCGAAATTTCAAAGTGTTGTTTGTTTTACGGAAAGGAAGTAAATGTTAAGGAGTGCAAGAAAAGGGGATGTAAGGTGTACACGGTTAGAACAATCGAGTTTAGGGACACGGTAATGGAACTATGTGAAAATCGAAATGATTCCTGGGCAGGTGAAGTGAAGGTACGGATTTTAGTGGTGAGTGACTTACATGCTGCAGATGCTTTGTATCACCAGACATGCAGTTTGAATTTCAGAGTGTTCCGATTCAATATGGTGGTGGTAATGCTCCGAAAGGTCGGCCTCTCAGCTATGATATAAATGAGGCTTTGTGTGAGGTACTTGAATATTTTGAAGAAAATGACAATGAACAGCTAACAGTTCCTGAGCTAGTTGTCAAAATGAAGGAGAAATGTGGCGAAAAAGCATCAGTGCAAAGTACATGAAGAAAAAAAATCGTGGTCATTACGGCGAAAATATAATCATCACTAAAATAAGTGGAAAGGCAAATGTTGTTACTTCTAGAAGGACTGCAGAAATTATTCTGAATGAGTACGATGAAATGTCACGGAAAGAATGTAATGACGAAGAAATGAAAATGAAATTTATAGAAACAGCTG
>JAGDQP010014575.1:8329-32747 GCA_022664845.1 Lepisma saccharinum | reverse complement strand
CAAAAGCGAAATAAAAAATATGCCAACCCTAAAAGAAAACTATCTTTCTGCAACTGAAATTTCGTCTTTAGAACGTAATAAATCTGTTATTCCGGCGACATTGCTGTTATTTCTTGGTACAGTTTTTACGAGTAAAGGAAACGATATTGTAGCAGCTATTGTCCAAGCAACACGACCACGAATGACCGTAATGCCTCTTCAGCTTAGTTTAGGTGTGCAATTACATCATTATTTTGCATCTCTCTTTCTGATCGATACGCTACATCGACTTGGATTTTTTGTCATATACTGAGGTTAAGAAGTTTGAAATGTGCGCCGCTGTAAACTGTGGACGAGATGAACACACCCCGCAGCCAGATCAATCAGTCATGTTTGCGGCAGATATTGTAGATCATGATATTCGGACTCTAGATGGTAAGAACATGTTCCATGATATGAGGATGATGAAAATGTATACTCCAGGTGTTCAGTACCAAAACAAGGTTGTATCCAGTGCAAACGTAACACTGAAAGACGTAAAAGAAATTAAAAGTGTAACAATAGAATATTATCGCGGAAGGAAAATTGATATGACCGGTGTTAGGTATGGAATTTTGCCCGAAAACCCTATTAGCGACCCTATGCGGGTCTTGACCTGCTATGGAAAATATCATGGCCACGATGGACCGCATCCAGGAAAATCAGCTTTTGTCTTCTTACCCATGATCGACATGGATCCAACCAATTTCTCCTGCATTTATTCAACTCTTAAATTTCTGTGTAACGAAGCTCATGTACAAGGTGTAGATCCAGTCATCACATTTGACCAAGCTTTATGGTGGAAAGCACAACTGATTTTGAGTAACGAGTCTTCGAATAGTGAGCTGAAGAAAATAGTTCTGTTTTGGGGGGGCTTTCACACACTTACAAGTTTCCTTGGGTGTATTGGTCACGTGACAGTCTGGTTTACGTGAAACACTTATGCTTCCAATAGTGTTACTAACATACTGTCAGGAAAGGCTGTTTCTAGAGCAGTGAGAAGAAACTTGCTTGTTGACAATGCATTGAATGCTCTTCTGTTCCAGTGTATGTTTGAAGGTAATTCAGAATCAGACATAAACTCAGAAGATTTGGAAGACGTAATTACAATGTACGACAAAGTCTTGTCTAAGGAGGTGCCACACACACTCTTAAGCAACAGCAAACTTTCAGATATAAAAACGAAACTCGATGAGAAGAAAATGGAACTTAGTTCGATGAATCGAACATCTGCTCATTGGATTCAGTACATGGACATGGTTGATATACTGAGTACATTTATCCGAGCAGAGAGGACTGGTCAGTGGAACCTTTACATCCAAGTGTGTCAAAGCATGCTTCCATATTTTGCTGCTTCCGGTCACAACAACTATACAAAATCTATGTATATACACCTTCAGCAGATGCTAGAGCTCGAGAGGACACACCCAAAAGTTCACAAGTTCTTTGTTGATGGACATTTTGTAGTTCGTAGAACAGAACGTTTCTGGGCTGCTGTTGCAACTGATCTATCCATTGAACAAGTCCTAATGAGAAGTATAAAATGTACTGGAGGTCTCATTCACGGAAGAGTATTTGATGAGTCACAACGCCAACTGTGGATTCTATCCATGCCTTCCTGCTCAGCGATTAATGGACATCTACGGAGTACCGTAACAGTGATCAACACGAAGACTGATCTAGATCCCGAATGAACAGAGATGGAAAATGATAAGACTACATGCCCACAAGTGAGAACAATACCTTTCTTCAGGGAAGCAAAGCTGTAGTTGACGGTGGTTTATTGATTTATTGCCTACCATGGACCTGTGGATAACCTTACAAACAGATTTGTGAAAAATATCTTCAATACGTAAAAAAAACCTTGTATGACCCTGTGATTGTTTTAGATGGCTACGAAAATGGTCCATTAATTTAAGACGAAGCACATCGTAGACGATCTGCAGGAAAAGCAGATGTTACAGTAGTATTTTCAGAAACCATGTCTTTCCTTTCCAAGAAGAAGAACTTCTTGCAAAATAAAGCGAATAAACAACGTTTCATTAACATGCTTAGTAAATGTTTGGTTACTTCTGGTTTTCAAGTTAAACATGCGGATCTGATGATTATCAAAACAGCTGCTCATTTTTCAAAGGAAAGCAGTACTGTTGTGACTGGGGAAGACACAGATCTTTTGGTACTTCTGTGCTATTACTATGAGATGGAAAACAAACCACTGTACTTTACATCTACTGGTATCAGTACCAATCAAATGAAAATAAGGGACATACGGAAAGTAAATGAGCACTTAGGTGAAGACACATCATCTCACCTTCCTTTTGTACATGCGATTAGTGGATGCGAAAGTACTTCTCGACTTTTCGATATTTGAAAAGGAAAAGCCTTATCCAAATTACGAGATAATCCCTTGTTTTTGGAGCAGGCGAGAGTGTTCGGCAAGTCGTGATCAAAAAGTGAAGAAATTATCAAAGCTGGAGAAAAAGCCCTTGTCTGCTTATATAACGGAAAAGAAAATGAAAACTTGAACTCACTTCTATAAAGACGCTTCTACGAGAAAACAGTCCTTAGTACTAACACAGTTCTCGTGAAAACTCTACGTCCAACTTCATCAACAGCGCAGTACCATTCATTAAGAGTTTTCTATCAAGTGCAAACTTGGATGGGAAATAGCAAAAAAATTTAACCTGAGGACTTCGGATGGATTTGCAAAAACAACCAGTAATAATGACATCTCCCCCTGCATCAGAACGCTTTCAATTCAAAATAAGGTGTACATGTAAAGGAGTATGCGATACTAAAAAGTGTAAATGTAGAAAAAAACAAAATGAACTGTACATCTGCCTGTTCTAACTGCTGTGGTCTCAGCTACACCAGTTCAATGTGCACTGAAAAGTCTGAGGAGGAAGAGGAGTGCATTCTTATTACTTTGTATTTCATTTTTATGTTTATAGTGTCCCTGTTATTCTACTTTACAAATATACATACATGTAAATATATATATATACATAACAATACATTCCTTTTATTTTCTTTCTGCATCAGCTGGTACAAATCTTCTGTGCACAAATAAATAAATATATCAAAGCAAAGACCTATATATATTCTTAAATTTTTCATTCAAGTAAGAGGGACAAAGTTTTTCCGTAAATTCTGTTGTAAGAAATGGTTAAGCATCCGCCATTTTGACGGTGTTCCCCTACGTATATTTTTCTACATTTTTATTATGTTTATAGAAGTGTAAGGAACGTAATGGTGCTAGAAACACTTCTGTTGCAATTAGTTCCGGGTTGGTCCCCCATATTACCGTAGGCTTACCGGACTACAATTGCGGGGTAACCTAGAACAAATTGCAACGAAAATGCTGTTAATGGTTTCTGGCTTTATGAAGTATACTGAATAATATATAAAAAGTCTACCAGAATATTCATGGCCGAAGTCTGCCATTTTGGGCCACTATATTGGATATTGATCATGAAGGACTTTGAAACATAAATTTAATTGTAACGCGACTTACCCTTCTTAAACTTTGGTCAAAATCAAAGGCATTTCGTACAATATAATTAATAATTACTCACAGTAATGATTCCAAAAAAATTATGCTTTGTATACTTCTTCCATATGCTATGTATCATTCGCTGTACTGTAATTAACAATAAAAATATATCTGTGTTGTTTTAAAGTGACTGTTCAAGCTATTATTGACAAAACAATATTTTAAACTGTTTTGTGCGTATTTGCAGATACCTGATAAATTGCTGCATATAAAGTTGTACATTGTTATGCTTACCGAAAAAGCAATTGCTCGAACTCGTTAGGACACCTTAATGATGGTGTGCATAAAGCTTTCCTGTTAGAAAAGATACTCGGGATTCCTATAATGTTCTTGGACAACGAAACTGAAGCGTACCACCATCACCAAACACTTTCTGATAAGCTTACCAGTACCCAAAAATCAAGATTGTATTAAAGTAAATAATGGACATTCAACTGCAGAAAGTACAGACAGAAGAAAAGTCCACTCCTTGATTGCCGATGTAAAAGAATGCTGCTCTAACAGTGAATGTCAGGGATGGAGTTCGACAGCATGATAGGGTGTAGAAAATCTACGACAGACTGCAAGATATGAAGAATAAAAAAGAACCAAGCAGAACCAGCCGATTATGTATTCAATATATGGCTGTGATGTGATTGATATTCTAAGAAAAATCTTTGCTTCGAAAGTACTGGAGACTAGATTCTACAACACCTCCATAGCGTAATAGAAGTATTTATCTATTTCTTTAAAATATACGGATACTTTCGGATGCTTACCCATCCACAAAAACTCATGAAAAAGTTCTCTGTCTAACTAACCGATTCTGAGCTGTGCACTGATTTTGTTATTGAACATGTGCTAATGGGAACTATAGAGGGCGCAGGAAGTCTCGAGGAAGAGGAATGACAAGTTTAATAACAACTTGATCCAAACCGCGGTGCGATATAGTGACGTGAACAGTGAAATGCAGGACTTGACTGAAATGTAATACGACATGGGTGATGAATACAAGGAAGCTTATAGTGCAAGACAATTGTGTGACACTCTGTATTTCAGGAAAACTTTGTTCTTCCTGGTATGAACCCTTTTGAGATGGGTGAATCGCTTATCAGATATGGTTGCACAAGGCGCCGTAAACGTGGGTAAACCTTGTGAAATGGACTGGAGATAATTACAGTTAGTCCATGCAATGGAAAAAAATGTCAGGGACTATTCACTTAAAAAAAAAAGTTACAATGGGAATCAAAACTAGTATCTCGGTGCAACAGGACACAGTTCACTTGGATTCTTGGTTCATCACAGAAAATCATCTTTGAAGGTCTATTCTGCTATGAGCTTGAAACTACCCAGCGTCCTTGCTTGATGCGTCACATCTTTCTAGAATCGCTAACAAAGGGGCGATGACAAATGTCTCCTGGTCCAATCTACATTCCCACAGAAAGAATTAGTGTATTAACTGCATCATACGTTCTTGACGGAGGTGTTGTACACCGTATTCCATAGTTTCGAGAGCAGTTTTTTTCCCTTGATTTTTGTAGTGTTTACATTATGTACGTTCTATAACACTATGAGGAAGCAATAATACTGTTTATTGGATATTCTGGAGAACCATCCACCAAGGATGATATATATAAAAGATGCAAAGGGACACCTGATGCTCACCTGAAGTCAGAAATTATACTTCATCTTAAAGAATTCAATTCAACGTAACAAGAGATATTTTTGCATTTTCTAGGCAAGAGTCTGGCTAAGGTCTCCATTCCAGAGGAAATAGCACCATCCAGGCTGTGAAATCCATGTGTATGTGTCATCTGTAAGATATATAAAGTAGTTTGTTTTTACTCTAAGAACGGTTTCACATATTTTGTGTGTTTTGTACACCAATACATGTATCCTATAAGACCAGGAATAAATTATTAACACATTTTTATTCACCTTGCTTCTTTGATTTCTTGATATTGCCAAATACTGTACCTGCTAAGTTTACTTTCTTTATCGTTGTTTTTGACACCAAGTTTATGAAAATCAAGCCTGTATAAGTCGAGTACAGTTACATTTGTTTGAGTCCTTGTGGTCTATAATCAAGATGGCGGATTTCGGCTGTTCAGATTTTGGTAGATTTTTATACTAAATATACTTCATAGGGCCAGAAACTAGAAGCAGTATTTTTATTGTAAGTTCTACGTTATTCGGTAAATTGACTGGGTTAAATGCAGTAGCTCAAATCTATTGTATTTGTGATTTCCTTGTTCACAACACTTTTTAAGATAAGAAAAACTAGTTAATCGCCTTCAAATGCAACTTAAAAAATTACGGGCACTAAAGAAGCTCTCATTTGCCCTCAGTTATGTGTACGGATAAGGAAAAAATATTGAAATTTTAAAGCGCCTTAAGGAAGATGCCGACCAGGATGAATATTCTACGTACCGTCCCTGCATTAGCCCCGCCATACTATTACACCCGAGAACACCACAGCGAAGGTGACTCGAATTCGCGCCGCCGCCTGCAGTATGTATCTGAAGACACCGACCGTAACCACTAGACCTGCAAAAGTGAAATTTAGTTGTTACTCCACCAATAAAAACGGTGTAATTATGCGGTGGGGGTTGCTTTCTTTGTTTTCCTTTTTGCGTGGCTGTACAATAACCAATTTCCGTGTGTGTGTAGTAGGCTTTATCAATGCTAAATACTGGGAAGGCGACCGTCCTGACAGGTTTCCCTGAGTCCCGCGAGGCTAATACTGGACCTGGTCAATACTTGACTCATCCTTGCTCGGACATATCTCCGACATATGAAAGGCTTCAGCCATAAGTACTAGCCATAGAAATTCAATTTAAAAAAAAAAATGCTGAAATTCTCAAAATACAAGGTTGCTATGTAACGTTTCGTAAACATTTTCATCATTCAGCCATTTTGTTGGGGAACAGTAATTTGGATGAAAGGCTAGGTGAGCACGACACGCTTAACAGCATGTAGACGACTATGAAAGAAAGTCAGTGATTCTATATCAATCGGAATTTTATAACTGCGTGTTGCAGTTTGTAAGAAATGTAAGTCGTTGTTTATTTAGATTTATCGTATTCCAGCTTAGTAGGATACTTACTTCTTTATTTTTTTTTCTGTGTGCCATGGCAAACAACTCATACTTTTTATTTTTAAAAAAATGAAGTTAGAATTCGGTATTACGATAAACGACAAAGAATCAAATTTGGATTATAAGATTAATCATTATTTAAGAATTCTGTTTTCATCATTTGATTTTTATTTTGTCCAGTTTTATCTTGCGTTGAAGTTCGCAACAATTCTGGATGTACGAAATTGAAGATTGATCCCGAACACAGCTTTCATGATGATGATGATGATAATCCCATCCCCCTTCACTTCATAGTTAGAATGGAATGATGACACATCATTTTAAATATTTTTTCTTTTGTTTCTGTGAAGAAGTAATAATTCTAAAGATAATTGTTACTGGAATTAATTGTCCAGCTGTGCAGACTACAAGGAAATGGACCAATAACGAGGAGAGTAAGGGAACCTGTTGTGTTAATTCATTATTATTTTTTTACAATACAAAGTTAATATTTCTATTAATACTTAACTGTATTACCAGTACAACTTAAGTATCTTTACTTTATTAAAATAATATTTCAAGTATTCTATATTTTAACTATTTTAAGTACTATATTCATGCTTTCAAGAAAGTAAGTAACTTTCTTCAAATATTATTTTTATTGTTTAGAATTGCTCTCTGTTTATCATTAGCGGTAATTTATAGAAGTTGTAATAATAATTAGTATTTTTCTTTATACTTACTGTTATTCACATTGTCAGTACTCTGCATTGTTAGAATAATTTCTAAGTGATGTGATGCTGTACCTCAGTGCAGTTTTAGGCATACGTAGTTCTCATTATAGAATTCAAAAAGCACAGTATCATTTTCGAACGATTAGAATTAGTCTTGTTCTTGTATTGTTTGAATACAGTTTATTATGATAGGTAAGTTTTATATTAACTTTTTCTGACTTTGTACGTTTATTTTGTTTCAAACGTACAACTGCAGTGATAATGGTGAGAGTGGACATCTCAGACGGTGGAAGTTGGGAATTTCATATTGTATTTGTATTACTTGTTCAGTAAAATGTGTGACGGAGGTTCCTTGTTCCTGCAGTACGACTGAATAATGGATTCGAAGTCCAACGGAGAGGATTATCTTCCAAAGTCTTGATTTTCGAAGAAGTTTTAAGAGGTCTTTGAACAGCACGCTTTGTGCTTATTTGTAGTATGATGTAGCTCTTTTGTAATCCATCGACCGAACAAGTCGGGCAAAATCATTCGAGGAAGAAAGTAAATATCCCATGAAGAAATTCGTGATTTGCAGTGACCTGTAGAACGTCAGAACACAACACCTGTGAACCAGAAGACTTACGAAGAGAAACGAAGGTACCAGATAAGAGGGGGAGCCTATAGAAGTGAAGAACTCATGTTTGAGAGAACGATGTGGTGTCTTCCAGACCGAGATTGTAATTTGACAGATTAAGTCGTTAATTAATCCTTTAATTATTATTATTATTCAAATTCTATGTTTAGCAGTAAGTTGATAGTACTTTTATTGTTTAGATGGGTATGTTCCTACAATAGAAAGTAAGGAGAGTAATTTGATACAATTCTTTAGTAAACTTATATTTTATTAACGATGTAAGTATATTATCTGTTTTTTTTTTTTTTTTTTTTAGTGGTTTTTTTTTTCGTTTGTTAAAAATTATATTTAACACATATTTAGGTATTTATATTCGACATTATGTAAGTATTGTAAACGAATTTTTTGTCGGAACAGCGTGAGGCAGCATAGCTATTCATGATTTTTTTAACGTTTTGTAAGATTTCTTTAAAATGTAATATAACCTTCATTTCTATTGTACCTAGAGGTAAAAGTATCCTAGGCTATTGTAACCATAAAGTAGGTTAGTTTATTACAAATCAATTCGCAGCATGTGTGTAATTTCATGAGAACATCAATAGTTTTACTATACATGTTTTAAGTATATAGCTTTTTACATAAGGAAAGAATAGGAATTAAAAATTATATTTTCTGATAAGTTCATTTTATTTGTGTAAGGTTATTATTACTTTGATTCTGTAAGTTTATCATGTGTAGTTGTAATAATTCATTTAATTTAAAATGTACTCTTTCTGCTTTTTTAAAAGCTGTATGTGGTAATGGGTAAGTCTATAATTACAACGTAACTACTTAGTTAAGGAGTTACGTATATAATGTTAAGTAGTTTTGTATTAAGAGATGTAAGTACTACACAGATGTATCGTAAGTGGTAGTGAGGATTGTCTTAATACAAGTATTTTACTATTGATTTGAAGTATGTTAGATTTGTATTTCCTAATTAGTTCATCGAAAAAATCTTTATGCAGAAACCTTAAATAAATTATGTAAGTATTTATATACCTGAAGTAAACGTTCGATTAGCTTTGTAACGTAAAGTAAGTATTAGATAGTATATGCTGTCTTAGTAAAGAGAAAAGTAAAGGTTCTTTCGGATCTGATACAATTAGTTTGTATGTGATGTGATAAATAATCTTTGTTGACTGATAAATTAGCTAATGTTAAGATTAAAAGTATGTAGTTATGTAAATTAATTTTTTAAGCAATTTGTCTTGTATCCTGAAGGTAAGCTGCAGTTTAAGGAAACGAAATCGTAATATATATAGAGTTTTCGTAGTTTTGTATACTATTCAATATTGTCCTATGAAGTTTCATTACTTTCTCGTGTAATTTGGCCTTCTTCTCTTAGTTTGCTACTGCTGCTTTCATTAGTCTTGTTCATTGTATTTGAACTCGTTTTTTGTCGTGTGGTGTTAATATTTGTGTATTAATGTCTTTCGGCAAATTAGCAGTTATTACCATTATAAATACGACTTATTCGTTTGCACGGCGTTACTGGAAATATGTATACTATACGTGTTGCTTTTATGGCAAAATGTAAAGTACTCGAATGAACTTATTGTACTTGTTCGTTATATCCTTTAATTCTTTAACGTTCATGTATTTTAAGTGTTCAAAGATAACGTTTTGTTCACACACGCACATTTTTTGTCATGTTTTGTTATAACAACATTCTTGTACAAAGAACAAGAAAAGTAGTTTAATTTTTACTATTTTCTATTGCAGTCGTTAAGTACGTTTAATGTGCTAAATTATATACTAGAGTATATTCATAATTTTTTATTTCAATTATAGTTTTGATTTAAGTTAGCATAAAAGCACTATCTTACTTGCAGCTCCAGAGTTAAAATATAGGGAGGAAAGGACCTCGCCTCGGAAGTCAAGTTCCAGAAGTCAAGACGACCATCGCAGAAGAAAAGGTCTTTCAGGTAGTCAAGGTTTGGAAAACGTGTGTTATGTTTCGGAATTAGTTCAGGGTAACTCTAATTCTGATTTTGAGTTAACTGCAAGTTTATTGAAATATACTCATGGCTGTGATATATACAGTTTGTTCTCTTATGATCTCTGAATAGCGATAGGCTTTGATCTCAGAAAATTTTGTATCTATTTTTGTAATTTTTCTAAAATGTAGTTTTACATATAAAAAGCTAGAATCAGGACTGAAAAAGCTATGGAAGAATTCTTCAGTTAGGCTACAGTGTATGCGGGCGAAGTGCGACTGTTTTAATGATGATTATATGTAATGTTCGAATCCGGAATGACTTATTCAATGTACATGATAATTTTATGCAGTTGTTGCTGAATGCCTTAAGGTGACCGAAAATCTTCCTACACGCAAAGCAGTAGTTTTTTCGCTACTCAGATGTCACAGTTTTAAGGAAAAGAAGTGGATAGTTCATTGGAGTTTTGTGAAACTAATTGAACACACAAAAATCACCCATTAACCCTTTGAGAGGTCAGAAAAGAATAAGAAGTTGAAGGGACCAGAAACAAGACCAAGCTCATATTAAGCAAATTTGGAAGAAAATTTTGTGAGGTGTTTTTTTTAAGTGTGTAGGGTGGGAGTAAAAATAAGTTGAATGTAAGGACTTTTTCCGTGTAAATATTGTTACTAATAAGATGAAAGAGCCACTTGTGGAAGAGTTAGAAAGAAGAGAAATTTAGCATCAGCGTTTTACCAATGAGCTTGAGTTATGACTACTGCCTGTGCGAAATTCTGATGCGAGAATTTGGAAGGCTCTGGAAAAGCAGACATCTAAAAACATGTTTTGTAATGGAAGTTCAATTTATCATGCTTGAAAACTACTAATTCCAAGAGAAATTAAGGTATAGTAGTGTTACAGTAAAAATATTCATTAGGGACCTGCTTTGATTTTACAATATTTTATTTTCAGAAGAGAGACTGCTTTAAATGAATCACTCTCGGAAAGCAGTCAAGATTCAGCCTTGTAAGCAACTAGGTAGAAAATAGTATTTCTTCACATGAACCTCTTCTTACAGTGTCGAAATTTGAATGTCACAACTCTTATACATCTAATCTATGGTATACATCGTTCGTTGTGGGCATTACAACAAGCCATCAATACAAAATTTATCATAATTATACCATGCAGATGTTCAGAATTTCAAAATGTTACACACAGAACCGAATTATTAACCGTAAAAAAATTCAATCTGGTATTGCAGAAAGTTTAGAGCCCAACTTCAGCATTCTCTTCTGTCTTCGTTTTTTATGCTGCACTTCCTCTTACATTAACTCAAGTGTCTGTTGCGTATCTTGGTGAAAGTTCATTAGCACATTACTATTGAAATATTCATTAGCTACCAAATAGCATTGTCTCGCGCTTCACCATACCATTTTCCACATCACAGAATATGTACCACGATCACAGAGGAACACACTACGATATCTGTTGTGTCGATATATTCGTTCGTTAGACTTTATTCAATTTTTCTTGCTTCGTGCTTCAATATTATTTTGCTATGTGTACTTATGCACTAGTTTCAACCACTATTGACTGCCCCATCTTTCTGCCCGGTTTAAATGTTTATTTCCACGACTAATCTTGTTGCGTACTTCGATGGTAGTTACATTTATTTGGTACTGTAACTCCAACTCCCTCTTGATTGATAAACTTTGCACTCCCCATGCTTATGTCGTACTAGGTTTTCATATACTGTTCGTCTAATTTTGTGTGGATTAGTTTACAATAAATATTTGATCACTATTTGTGATAAGATTGAAAAAATCTTATATTTTCCTTAATTAGTTCAATCATGATGAATATGCTAATATTTCTCTAATTGTGAGTGTTTTCATTCTAGTTTTGTAATTTCTGCATTAATTATACAAAATAGTTCGTTGTACAAGCATTCATCTAGAGTTCTTGCGCTATTACGTAATTGTCAGGACGTCATAAATTATTTTCTAGTTCAGTCATCAATATAAAAAATCGTTCTGTTTTTTGTCTCAAAAAACAAATACAATGAAAATCTTTTTCTTGATATTTTGTTTTTGTTAAACTTATACAGTTCTTACTTTCAATTACGTATTCAATAGAACATCATATACAATTCTTACTTTCAATTACGTATTCAATAGAACATCATGCCATATTTCTGGGAGAAGTTGATGCACTAAGAAAGAGTTTTTGAAGCAACGTTCAGTGGGCTGCAACAAATTTCACAGTTTCCACTTTCCCATACATTTACTTGTGTCAGCATTCTATAACGATTATATTATTATGCAATAGTGCATACAGGTAACCCAGACTCTCAACAGAAAATTTACTAATTTAGTGCAGTTGGTAATTTTACCACAATTTCTCAAAAAAAAAAAAAAGTCCATGTTTAAGAAAGAAAACATTGTCACAATTATCTATAATGGCTTCTGTAATAGGATTAGTATCACATTTCCACTAACACGCATTGATATCACAGTGATACTACAAACATCAGATGATTTACATAAGTTTTGCAGTTTAACGTATTTAGACCATATATCCTCATATCTAACACAAAGACGGTTCATGACGAAGAAGCTGTTTTCCTTTTTTAGTTGTTTCTTCTTGCAAGAGGTTGAGAGTAAACAAGCAATTTTATAAAGCATTTGTTTTCAGTTCAGAAGGGAATTTACTATGGAAAAAAAAACTTCCTACTGCACGAAAAGAAGTAATTATGACATATTTTTCGTTTTATGTTCTTTTTTGTTCGCGTGTGGAACTTTACAATTAGTGGTGTGCAACTTTCATTAGCTATAAGAAGAGTATTGTAATGAACTTAAGATATACAAAAGTGATTATTATGGACATAATATGTTAAAGAAATCGGTTTTACTAGTGATTATTCGATAGATTTAATAGAGAACTCCTTTGATGTAATTCATGTAACTGGCGTTAATAGTAACATACTTCAGTGAGGGGTTAGATTTCACGTGAACAAGGAATTTCAGGTTTTGTGAACCAGAGCAGCTATTGCAACGTGTTAGCAACAGGAACAGAGTACAACAGTCGACAGATACCAAATGGAATTTGTGTGGGATCATACGTGTGTTTTTAAAAATGTGTTTGTGATATTTTTCTACAATAGTTACCTGAAGTACATTTAGTGTGTGTGAATTATGTATCAAGAATAGACATGAAGAGGAAGAAGAATAATGAAAACAAGATTAACCATGCTTTTTGGAATTAAAATTTTTAAATCTCGTGATTTGTACATTTTGAAGCCTCGTAAGTAATGCAGATGCTTCCTTTCTTTAAAAAAATATAAATTCAAGATTAAATGTGTGTTGCCAGGATTAAGAAGAGTTTTCAGTTATAGCAGAAATTGTAATATTACCTAAAAAGTGAGAGAAAATTTCGCTGTCTTCTGAAGTTCGGTGCAAGAAGGATATTGTATTCGTGGTTATGCGGGTTACAGAAGAGTATTACGAAGCTAAAGGTGAATAACCATGAAGAATAGTTTGGTTGCGCTGTATTTATATAAAGTTGTGCATTTTACTAACTGAATCATTCTTCCACAATTTTGTTCAGTCCTAGGTCGTTTTGGAAGTACAATAATAATGATCTCATTGTTGCTAATATGTTCTTAATTTTCTTAGCGTAGTATGAAATGTAAAATAACAAAATTTGTAAGTAATGACTTGTTTATACTTACAGAATATCAACAGCATAATGTCCAATTTGTACTTCGTGTTACATACAGAATGAACTTTTCTCGAAGCATGCTCCTATGGAAGTGTGTATTCTATAGGTACATAAGCTGTGATAATATTTTTGTATGCTTTAATTTTCAGATTTTTTTTAAAAAAAGAATAAACTTTTGTAAGAAAGCGTTGTCGTTTCATGTTATAATTCCAGTCACTTAAGTTTGTTATTGTCAGTGACGAACAACAATGTTCGAAGACGAGTTAGTTTTCATTCCTTAGTTTTACAATTATATTTCTGTATGTATGTGTGATATTATATGTTTAGTCAAATACTCATTTGCTTACCTTATAATTGTAGACTAATTGTATTGAAAACTGATAGTAGTTCTAAAATCATAAGTAGATTTTTTGAAATTGTTGTCTTATGTTTGTGTTGAGATAATACAAAAATGTAAGATATTGAAGGGCTGGGAACTAATTTGAGAGAATCGTGAACAATTAGTCAAAAGTGCACAGTTCCTGAGTTTTATGTTAGTTTCTTAAAATAATTATGCTCCTGTTGATGCATTTCAAGTTACTGCGGAAATGAGATCGTAAATCCTGAATTGGTAAGCAGATTTTCGTAGAACCTGTTCTTCCTTATGTTTGCAAGAAAATAATATAGATAGCTCAAGAAGACAAGGAAGTCCTTTATTTGAGATAATCTGGTTGGACGACGGTGGTATTGGTAGTAGATTTCGTTATTACAAATCAAGTAATAGGAAGGTATATTCATATATGCAAGGGTTCTTGTAGGTGTAGAGAGGTAATCTCTGATTTATACCTAATTTGAAACCGGATGACGCAAAGAATCTTCAAATAGAAGGTAAGAGTTTAAAAGTGTAGAAGCTGTCGAATAAGAACAGATTTGTGAATAAAAAATAAGATTTCAAAGAAGCTGGTAGAAGTAAAAATGCGTGAAAGATAGCATCGGGGAGAAATTGTGAAACGAGTTGCATTCTGATTAGCCCGTGGAGAAAACTTCGAATGTTTACAATCTCAATTGACTCTGAATCCATTATTATATGCAAGAAAGATAGAGTGGGAAACCTCGGAGCAGACAGTGGGAGCTGATGAAACAAAATATGTCGTATTGAAGATATAACTTTAGTAATAACTAAAAAGAATTAAAGCTTCTGCAATGTATTAGAATGGATTTTGTAACCTGAATTAGAAAACCAGAAGGGTTGGTACAAGACGCCTGTGTGAGGAACAAATGGATTCGAATACTACTTAGGCCATAAGATTTCCAGTTTTCTAAGCCATCAGGCAGGATGATTCACCTTTGGCACTTTGCTCTCAGTTCCTTTGTTCAAGAGTTGTGCTCGCAGAGAGAGAGCATCTCCGATTTGACATGGTCCAAGCCTCAGTACGAAGTAAATAAAAAGTTCAGCAGGAATCAGAGTTGAAAAGCAAAATTTACTCTGATACATATAAAGATAAAAGGAACGAGTTTGTCCGGAAATTCGTAGTTTTCGAGATTACGGGAAAGAAAAAGTTACTAAACTTTCGACATGAAAACACTCACGTCACTATCGTATTATCTCAGCTACCAAGTAGTCATTCCTTGACGCAGTGTGATAAACTAGACGCCAATCAACTAGGTCGTCCACTGTGTGTGGCGGCTACGTCGATAGTATATTGTGTACAGGATGGTCAGTTTTTCATGTTGCGAAGAAGCTGACATGATTTTCATGTATGGGTGGGTGAATAGGCAACACGAATGTACCGCGCGCAACCACCACAGAGTCACAAGACATTTGCAGCCGTGTATCGTCGCCTTTGTGAGTCTGGAGCACTTACCTGTATATTCCGACGGTGACCGGCCGTGTGCTTTACGAACGCTGGATGTAGAGAAATACATTTTAGGCGATATTGTGAATGATCCGTGCTAGTATAAGACTAGCGGTCCGTCAGATGAATGTCAGTCACGTAATTGTGTGGGCAATTCAAGATAATTGCATCCATACCACTTGCAACAGGTACATGGACCAGTTGCTGATTTTATACTACGGGGAAAAGTTTTCCCGTAGGTTTATTGTACAAGCCACGACCAGTGTGATGTTCTCGTATGAGTTTACCTTCGCAAGGGATGGAATCCGCAACTTTCACAACACTCGCATTTGCCGGAGACTAAATCCCCATGGTGGCATCATTATCTCCAATCATCAATATTCATGCTGGAATTCTTGGTGAGTGCCTTATCTGGCTGTACATGCTTCCAAATTTACTTAGTAGAACAAGGTATCTTGGGCTAATGAGGGACACACCGCCCGTATTGCTACAGGAGGTGCCATTGGCGGTGCATGTGGACCATGCACAAGGAATCCGCTAGGATTGTCAGTTTCGGGGGTGTAAATATTTTATCTTTTTTTAACCTGAACATCGTGAAGGAAGGGAGGTAAAGAATTTTGGATGTAAAAAGAAAGATAGCATCGGGGGGAAATTGTGAAACGAGTTGCATTCTGATTAGCCCTTGAAGAACTTCGAATGTTTACGATCTCAATTGACTTTGAATCCATTATTATATGCAAGAAAGATATTACAGAGTGGGAAACATCGGAGCAGAAAGTGGGAGCGAAGCTCTGGCAGAAGAATCCCTGGTCATACGTGATGCAGCTCCGCCCCTTTTCAGGGTTCCTGTACCCCGCGATCTGGACCACTTCCTGGACGATACGATGTATCATTCGAGGTGTGCCTTGCCTTATCTCAATCCCCTCAAGTTTACGTCGGGAACGTATGAAGTGTGATACATGCTGAGCTGGTGACTGATGTACATGTTTTGAAACAACTTCTGCAGAACGCCTGTGATAATGATCGCAGTGACATTCAGATCTTTGTGAGAGGACTCGCTAGTCCATGCTGGGACGTTGCAGCCATTTCCTTCCATGGCGGTCACTTCGAGAATATGCTGTGATGAGGCTGCGTTCACTTTTTTTTTTTTATGCCAGCATACAACCCCGTGTATGTCCTCATTAATACACATGTAGACACACAACTTTTCTGCTCGTACATGTGATCCTTAAAACACGACTCTTCTCCAACTGCATCATAGGATATTACGATATGGGCATTTTTTGTACGGTAAACGTTTTCGATAGAACGCGCCGATGCCGAGATACTGGGATATTAAAAGAAATTTTCAAAGTCTAGTAATTTTCTTTCTCGTTCAATATCTCGAAACTACGTATTTCCGAGGATTCTGTCGCCGAAGTTTGTCCCTATAATTTCTTAACATTGTATGTAAAGGAGAAAGATCTTGTAAACGACCAAAAAAATAAATTAAAAGATAATGTAGGAAGAAGACTAATATGGGTTCCCAAGATTCACGAGTGGTGTAATAAAATTGGCAGAAACTCAACTATAGTCAAGTCATGCAAGAGATCCGGTACTTTTCATGATGCTTGGTTGTTCGTAACTTGTGGTTTATTAAATATGCTATACACTTAGACCATTATGAAGAAGCTGTAAGAAGAAACGAAACCGGAGCAAAACAAAAGGAACTGAAGGTATAACTGTTAAAGGAATAGTTGTAAAAAGAAAATATCCAATTCCACTACTCGTCCATCTCTTTTAACAATTAAACTTTTATTGATGTTGGAGAGTATTGTCATGGTAAGTACTATTTGTATGACAGTTTCTTGTAAGCGGGCGTTACGTATGTTTGGTATTGAGTACATGAAGTATTCAGTATATATGTTTATATAACTCGAATCAATAAAGTATACTTTAATCCAGTTAATTTTATTATATGTAATGTTATTTTCCATATACGTATACACAAAACAGTGCAATTAAGGTCGAAATAGTGGAGTGAGTGCGCTCAAAAGTAAATTAAAGCTGTACAAAGATTATATTTGGATCAATGGTGCCATCTTTATCTGACAATACAACAGAAATGACATTGTGGCAGATCTTTTCTTATTTTCAATTCAACTCTTGTATATTCACACGTATATGGTTTCTAAAATTGATCCCGTTGTTTATCTATTAATGTTTTTAACTTTTGATTTTATTCTTCTTTGTCTTCTTCGCTTCATTGTCTTCTGTACTGTATAAGGTATTGTCTACTTTTAAGCGTAGACCTTTTCGTGGTTTCCTGTATTTGAGAGAAACTTGAGATCAACAGAATAATTGCATTGCATTCAGAATATTTAACACTGCTAACATTAAAGGAGTTTCCACTACGAGAAAGTTAGTCAAAATTGATTATAAAAGGTTGATGCAGGGTATGGCAGAATAATCTCGGTTTTGAAATATAATGTCCAGGGCATTATGAATACTAATCGTACTTTAATTTACAAAGGTTTTTCCAAAACAGCTAAGAAAGTTTGTTCAAAACTGGCAGAACTGCGTGCGACCTAACCACGTGACGGAAGAAAGGCAGTTGTAGTTAGCAGAGCAATAGCCGACTGGCTTGTAGCGTGCATTCTTCAGCAGCTGTGATCAGTTTATTGAAGTGTTGTGTGGTGATTCCCAACCGTTTTTTTTTTGTGTGTGTGTGTGTGTTTTTTGTGAAGTGATTTTGCGAATACATGGATGTGAGAGAATCAAAGATGTACAGAAGTTTTGCTGTCGACTTAACAGATTGCGAGGTGTCTTATCGTCTTATGCAATAGTCCTTTCGAAAGGAATGTCGAGGGAAATGAGAATCAATGATTTCAAGCGCATAAGAGTTCATGCATAATCGTCAGTCGCCTGCATTAGTCCCGTATGGTGGAAGGCTTTCTGCGAGTATTACACAGACAAACAGTATAGTAGCTGTTATTACATCGGAACATATAAGTGGAATCGCAGATACGGTTCAGATTTTATGATCATTTTAAGAATGTTTTTCGAGTGTTTTGTGAAGTGATTTTGGGAAGAAATTCATATGTAACCTGAAGAAAGATGTGGCATTAAGTTATACTGACGACTTAACATGTCTGCCGAGGTGACATTTCGTTCTTACGCGAGAGAAATGTGTACAAGAAGAAAGATTAACGATTTACAGTCATCAATTCAACAAGTATTACGCAGGTAAACATCAATACAGTAGATGTTATTACAGAGGCTGTCTCGTATGTGACCAAATTAGAAACTACCCCTCCGGAGAATGGACTGATCGGACTGGTTTAAGGTCACCGTAAAGAGGCAACTTCTGAGCAGTGTTTCACGTGCTGTGTATTGGTTAAGTGCAGCATGGCTCCGAAAGTGAACCGTTTTTGGGAAGAATACATCGTGGTACTTTTCTATGCCAGTATTCCCTCTCCTGAATCCACAAGCAGTGCAAACAAAATGGAGGCACTGTGGGACTGACTAAAGTGCATCATCAAACGCTATAACAATCAACTTGTTCCAGATATCCGTTCGCCCACCTAGTAGTCAAGAATGCGACCCTCCGCTGTAGTGACACTACCTATGGCGCGGAGGTTACGTCAGATTGCTCTCCAGAAAAACCCACCACCACAACGGGCGACGGCCACACGAGTGCATGTGTCTGAGAACTGTCAACTGCACCCTGCGTGACAAACTATATCTCCGGAAGATGACAAAAGTGCAAGGAGGGGTCCATCGTCGTGAACGCAAAACTATGAATACCATTTATTCGGTGACAAATTAAGTATGTGGTCGCATTCGCTCAATTACATGTAAATCTGCCAATCAGAAACAGTCCTGAGTTCATCCGCCAGTGCAGGGAAGCACACCTAAGGAAATTTATGGTGGTGGTATGATATTTATCAAAGCAAATTGATATTGCGTAAGGTAGCCAACAAGTGCAAAATTAACTCTCAGTACTATCAGCAACACATACTGACCCCAGTTTATACAGAATACTTGTCTCGTCTGTGAAAGTGACGTACATCTGGTCCACATGCACCAAGAGAAGGTCTAATCACATACTTCCGCATCTACACGTGCATTCTGCCACCGAATGGTAATAACCACTGGAATCACAACTATCCCATTTCGGGACATGCAAGTAAAATCTCCAGATGCAAGTCCCATGGATTACTGTGGCGGTCTTAAGAGAGCACTTGTCTCACGTCGTTTAACCACTCTGCTGCGTAGAAACCTATTACAATGGAAGTTGCCATACAGGGCCGAAGTCAGGGAGGTCACATAGAGGCCAATAGATGGTGGCGCCGTGAGTTTTCGTAAGGTAAGCTTGCATTCAAAGTTGGTCACGTTTACGCGATGAAGTCGAAGATATGGTTCACATTTCAAGCTCAACAATAATTCACAGAATTTTAAGAAAGTATTTGGGTATGAAACTAGTTAAAGTTGGGTTCCCTGTTTGACCAATTAAAACAAATTGTAAACTAGGATCCAGAGAGCATGCAACAAGATACTACAGGTGACGAAATATGGTTACACTACTTTAGTCCACGCATACTCAAGAACCATTGTTCGGGAAACGCCATCAACATCTAAAGCAAGAAAAGTTCATGTTGATTTGTATTCTTTGACTGTCGAGGTGTATTTGTTAACATGTTGCTCCAAAAAGTATGACTAATGGCGAATATTGCAAAACAATGTCATAGAACCTTCAAAAACGTGCGAGAAAACTACCACACTTGAAAGTAAACTGGTATTAATCACTATAACGCATGGCCAGAACAGTTTTCTAATTTTGAGAAATTGATGTTAATGCCTGAAGTCCAGACTTGTCACTGATTTCTAGTTATTCTCAATTTAAGAAGAATCTTAAACGGACTTACTTAATCTCAAGAACTTAATACAGTTGCTCAGAAATGCTTTAACAGTATTTCAGAAACATTCGAAAAGTAGCGATGTACTACTACGCCTGTATTCGATGACATGGGTGACAGTACTTTGGAGCGGAAAATCGTCCTTGAATAAGATACATATAAATAATAGAACTTCCTTAGTTGTTTTGGAACAACCTTGGTACAGTCAGAGAAAGTAGTGTTTACCATTTATTTCTTTTACTATGCCTTCGCGTATGATGATAGTGAGGTGTCGCACTACTCCCCAGACCTCCGTTTTGTATTTTTATTTCTGTGGGGCCGTGAAGGTCCATGTCTTTAAACATAAGCCTCAGTCAATCGACAAAGCCAAATCGCTGTGCGACTTTCAGTTGCAGTAACTCCATAGCCAACGAACGGCTAGGCTAGCTATGAAGGCGAGGCTTCAGGAATGTGTGACGCGTGACGGTAGGTATTTGGATAATATAATTTGTAAAATAAAGCGAGTATTTTGATAGTTATATTTCTGATTTTGAGTACAATTCACATTTTTAAATTTGTTCTAAAAGATGTTTGGTTGAGGAAACAAAATGGTAAACATTGGTCTCTTCGAGCATTTTTGTTTATATTGATTTTGTAATTTTAACTTCGAAAAACTGGAAATTATTCTGCCGAACTGCATAATTACTAGTTGGAATACACACACCTCAGAAACAGAATTAGGCTGTATGCATAGATCACGAAGAAGTGATAACACAAATCTTGAATAGCGTATCAATGCGATTTATTGGCTACCTTATACCCATAATTTGGCCTCCACGAAGTTCGAACAGTGTCTTCAGAGGGAGCATGCAGAAGCGTACCTAATGAACGGGAGGTCTAGCAAGGATCATGGTTGCAAAGAAATAATCTGCAGATGACAGCTGTAAGGCAAAGGAGGAATTCTTAGAGCTGGACATGAATGCAAAAGAACATTTCCCAAGACAGAAAATTGTTGTCAAACACTAAAAGAAGACTACAATTCAAGCATAGTTGACAACCCAGAATAACGCCATTTTTCTAGCGAATAAAATATACAGCATCAGCATGGTCGCACTCTCATTGAAGATGTTTCTACAAATCTGTGGGTGCATGCAAGAACCTGATAAGTAACATTTATCAAAAACCGGTTGAAAACCTGGTCCCTTATGGGAGATTGCACAGAAATGACGTGTCTTCGACAACCAAATATTGTTTCCGGACGTAGGTGGGCACCTGTATTTGGGGAGAGTAACTAAGTGTTTTTAATGTCACGTATCAGGTTTTTGCATGCACCCACAGAAATATTAAACTAAATAAATTATATACTGCATCAGTTTAAATATAGTTCACGTCAGGGCGAAAGGTAAGATTGCATAAAGACGCTTTGATTTCAGAGCAAAGGCATCCAGGTTGGTTTAAAAACATGATATGAGAGCTGTAAAAATGTGTAATGTAGCATTCATAAATTTGGAGTGGGTGAAGCATTCGACCGAGTCAACTGGGAAATCCTAATGAAACTGTTGAAGATAGAGATGAAGTGGGAACATCCACGATTGTCGAAATCATAAAATAAGACATGACAAAACAAACTGGAATAATTAAGGAGTGATAGGGATGTTGGCTTTCTACCATTTGGTTTAATATACACGATGAGTAAAAAGTCACAGGATTGCCCATTCGAGAATGCAAAGGAAAATGAAATATCGAGAAATTGATGAGGGATCCTACCATTTAGAATATTTCCGGAAGATGGCCGCCATCTTTGGCCAACGGCAAAATTTTTAAATAAGTCATGTGTCGTAGCAAATATTACCAGAATTTCCTTTTTAAAAAATGCATTGCCATAATCAGATAATGTGTGGTGATTTAAAAGTTAACATAAAGTTCAAACAGCTACTTCCGTACTATATTATACCTGACAGAGAACACAAGGCGCTTAGTCTAGCCGATATGCACTTGTACGAGAATATCTAGAGAAATGTGTTCACAGGCTTCCAGGATGCTTTGCTCATAGTGGTGATCATAACGGATTTTCGCAGCATACACCAGTTTAAAACTACAGATAGAAGTCTGGTGGAGCGATTTCGGTGACATTCCATAGGACCACACCGGCCAATCCAATAGCAACATCAAATCATGGACATTTGCTTCTTAGTATTGTGGGGCCCCATCATATTGGAAATAACGGGGGAAAACTGCCGTCTTTGAGGAAAAAAGAGCTGAAGCATTTCCAGGTAGCATGAGCGTTAACGGTAATATCAATGAATATGGATCCGATAGTACGGGCATATTACACCACCACATTATTTCCATCAAGACTTGACTGGAGGTTCCATCCATGAGGTTTGATGTCACTCCCGTGTCTGTGGTTATGACAGTTAATCTCACTGCCAATGTAGAAATTAACGTGGTCTGAAGAGATGTAGAAATTAACGTCTGAAGAGTATCCTCGGCGAATAAGGATTTTGAAAGACAATACTGCGTGACATTTGTGAACTTCCTAGTTGTTGGTTGTCAAAATTGCGATTACGATAGCTCGATTCATAATTACTGTATTAATTAGCTCTGTAATACAATGAAGTCTAAATTTGGATAAAGTTCTGTAAGATTGCCATAAGAAAAAGAAGCACTGAGCAAAGAAATCGTGTTTGATCTACATGTGCACAAATGTTTTCCAAAATTTAAATTTAAAAATAAAGATTGAGATCAAACCTGAGTGACTAACATTTCTAAAACGTGTTGTTCCTCAGCATCAGAAGCAGAAACGTAACATCAATAATTAGCTGTGGTGGGAAACCCGGTTTAAGAATAAAAGATACATCTAGACATGCTCACGCGGCACAAGGTTTCAGATCGACTGAGTGCTAATTCAGGGCAGGTATAGAAGAAACTTTGAACAATGCAAGGACTTCCTGAAGCTGATATGTACTATGACCATAATTTGGTCTTTAAGGAGGTAGATATAAAACGAAAAAGCGTAGGTAGAGGAAATACATCTGAATGAGAATTTTAGTACTGGTTAAAAGCTAAGATACGAAAGAGATTTGTGGAAAAGTCCGAACAAAATTACTCAGATAGGAACAAATGAAAGTACTATTAGGCAGTGGGATTTTTTAAAGCATTGCTTGATATAGCAGTAGTAGTAATAGGATACAGTGAATAGATAAAAATTTAAACAAATGGGCTACAGAAGAAATGTTTGAAGAAAATGAAAATGTAGAAGATAGCAAGATTTCGTACAGGGTGCTAACTAATTAACTTCGAAGAGAAAGGAATGCAGTGAAGTAGAAGACTGGGAAAACAAAGATATGGTCTGATGTACAGAGAGGCAAGGGGTGATATGTACCGAAATTTAGATTAGTATTATTTTGAGGTATTATACTCGGTAGTGTAGGTATATGATTCTCGACCAATCAGAAGTAGCTACTGGCCGTGCATATAAAGAAGTTTGGACACTCCTAGTATGAAGAATAGTCCTGGAATGAGAACGAGCGGTACTATTGGAGAGGGTCAACTGGAGGTAACGACGATGTTGACAGAAGTCATTCAGATTGCTCAGCATTGATAAAAGTATAGTAAAAAAAAAACACACAAGTTAATGCTAGGAAGACTCGTAATTCTTTTATTCCCATATTTGGATACTGTATTCGAAGAAACTTTTTTTAAAAAAAATGGGCCTGATGCTAATAGTACAGCTAATATAACTTACTTTCGAAAGAATATAATTGATTCATTGTGTCTTCACAGTATGCCATGGCTTTGCTGTGATTTGGTTTAGGTGCTGGTGACTTGGCTGCAGACTTTTAACGATGACATGGAATCCATTACTCGTAGATGTCGGTGACCGTTATAGATTCTCTAGATCGAGGACTAGTAAATGCTTCCTACAAAATGCAATTACGTGCCTACCGCATTGCAGTTAGTGTCTTGGATAATGCAATGAATTGTTCAGTTGATTCGTTGTAGAGACATGTTTCTTATTGGTTGCTTGACAACTGGTTCTTGCGTAA
>JAGDQP010014574.1:0-44805 GCA_022664845.1 Lepisma saccharinum | reverse complement strand
GGGGTGGGATGTGAATTCAAAATTCGGATGTCCACCTGTTTATTAATTATTTGACGTTAAATATTGCTTAAAAGAAAGCCCACCCGTTCATTAGTTTATGATGTTTAGGCATCTAAGCCTCAAGTCAGAATATAATAAGGGAAGGAATGTGCAAAAGTTTCAGAAACAGAGTCTTCATTTTCTTCTCCTCTTTACTCCTATTCCAGTCCCTACAATCATTTTAACTATTTACTTCCTTCGTTTCAACCAGGGATTCGGCCTGGATTTTCACAGGTATAAGGTCTACATTCGAATGTCCATCTGATTATTAATTATTTAAGGTTAAATAATGCTTAAAGAAAGAAAGTCTCAAAGATAATTTCAACTATTTCTTTCTTTTTCAACCAGAGGTTCTGCCAGTATTTTCAATTTATGAGGGTATAAAATCAAAATTCAGAGGACATCATTAAACGTTTAACCACAATATCCCAAAATTAAGTTACATTTCCAGCATGTTCTAAAAAAATGCAAAACCCGTCATAGAATTCTAAATATCCAAGGGTACAATGACCAAAAGTAAAGACATGTACGTCAGTAACTTCTAGAACATTCTCGAAAATATAGATTAAACAAAACTATAATGATGTAATGTGGCCGTCGACTGATTTATCTGTGACTTACGTCATGAGGGTAATAACATGAGGTTAGGTCAATAACCTCTAGCCTACGTCATAAGAACAGTAAGCAAAGGCTACCTGAATAGCCTCTATACTAACTTTCTAGACGGGCTTAGGCCTATGACGCCAAAAACCTAAAAATAAAAAATGGTATAATCAGCTCCCCTTTACTACTGAGCATAGATAGAATTTGTATGTATTTCAATATCACTTTACTTCAAGGACCGTCAATTATTTAAAAATTTTCAGTGAATTGCAGATGATGTATTCGTTTGATCAATTCAATTTCCTGTGGTGGTAAGGGCGATAGTGATTATGAATAAGTGGCATATTGGTTTTCTCTATTTATCACTAAAAAATTATGTAATTGTCATTCCAAAAGTTTGTGCGTTTCTTGATTAATATTTCCAAATAAAATTTTACAAAAACAAAACATGATCAAGTTTCAAAGTATTTCCCATTCGATTCTATTGTCTGAAGCCATCTATCGGCTAGTTGCTCGATCCCGAGGCGCTACCATTCCTTGTTCTTAGAGGCGAAAAGCTCGCGGCATTAGTTTCCGACTTCGCCCAGATTGTTGAAGGCGCGTCAGCGAAGAAAGTGTGCCATGGAGCAAAATAGGTTATAGTCAGATGGCGCAAGACCCTGGCTGTATGCTGGATGTGGTAGAAGTTCAAGCGCCTCGAATTCTTTGATCCTTTCCTTGGTTTACCTGGCAGTGTGTGTTTTGGCGTTGTCTTGCTGCAGAATTACTCGCTTTCGATTGACCAATGCTGGTTATTTCCGAGGCAACTCTGCGGACATTCGGTCGAGTTGTGCACAATGGGGGTCTTCGTCAATAGTACGATTTTTGGAACAATCTCAAAGTGGATTACACCTTTCAAAATTCCACCAGACGCACAATGAAGTCTTCCTGGAGAACCGGTCTCGTTTGACTACCGGTTTCACCATTTATCCGAGATTCAGCCACTGACTTTGCTTGACTAAGGTGCTAAAATAAGCCCACTTCTCATCGCAAGTCAAAATTCAGCTGATGAAACGGTCGTCACGCGGATATTTCACCAATTTTCGGTATATGTCTACACAATTTAGTGCTTAATTTTCCGTTAAATCATGCGGCACTTCTCGACAGCGCCTGTTGACCTTTCCAAGAGCGCGAAGGTGCCGAACAACTGATGTTTGTGGAATATTGAGTTCAGTCAACACTCTGCGAATACTGATTCATGGATTGGCTTCGACAACTTCACGGATGGCTTCAGTATTCACCGTCATAGTACGACCCACGCGTGGTTCACCCCTGAAGTCTGTGTGTCCTTCATTGAACTTTTTGAACCAGTCTTGTGCTGCACGAACTGAGACGACCTCTTCTTCTTCCACTTGGCATATTTTCTTTGCCGCTTCAGTAGCTTTAAGCTCTTGCTTCCAGCAATGACGTAAATGTACTAGAATTTTAAACTTTTCCATGATTTTACTGAAATGAAAAAAAAAAATAACTGATCGATTAATTAATTGTATCTAATAAGTAAATATGAAATAGCTTTTCAAAAGCTACAAATTATATATCACCTACAAACCGAACTTCTTCTGTACATAGTGTGCTAAGAAACTGGTACAACTACCTGACACGCAATTTCCTAAGAAATTGGTGTCATCAGCACACGTAGTTTGCTCCAATGTGTGTTATAACATGTTTACTTTTTACTCACATGTTTGTTTTATAAACATACCTGTTTGTTTACATAATGCCCACGTGTTTTTAATACACGCTGGTCATTACAATATACCACTTGCATATAAAGTAATTTTATTGGCTTCAAAAAATTGCACAAACTGAAACAACACAAAAAAAAACCGCAAGAACTTTTGGTCCACCCCAATATAAATTGGATAAACTGTTTCACCTGTTTCTTTATGGTCAAGGACATAATGGATTGATTCTTAGTGGGTACATATTAAATTTAGTAGTCGGGCATTCACTTTAAAGGTTCGGTTCTAAAAATCTAATCTCCAATCTCTAACTGTTAATGGTAAACCACAATCGATTCATCACTACCTTGGATTAATATTGCTCATGTGACCTACGACTTGCCTCCGGACAGTCATTATCATTATCATAGGATGCCATTTTATGAATTAAATTATTTCCTTGTATACATGTAGTTTTACTTCCTTGAAAACAAAAACCGTCAGTTATAAAGAATAAGGGTCAGTTCTACAATCGACCGCTAAACTTCTAGTTAGCGCTAAGTTTAAGGCCAAGTCTGATTTTGGCTAAAGAGAGTACGCAAAATGAGAGTTGGTGTCAACTTAGCGTTGAGTAGAAGTTTAGCGGTCGATTGTAGAACTGCCCCTAAGTGCTGTTTTAAACATTTTGCTATTTCTCCGTAGCCTTCTGAACATATTTACCAACATAGTAACTTACCTGCTGTGACAGGATTGCCACACTTCGTACAATTGTACCAAATTCAGCTTTTTTCCTTGTTATTCATCGTCCGTTGGTACCACGCTGGCATTTTCAGTCCTTTTTGTAAAAATATTGGTACCCCATTCGGCACCATTTAACAATTATTTGTCACAGTTTCAAATGTGTAAGTCTTTTCCTGCATCTAAGTTGCTCATACTGTGTGTTGGACTCTTTAAAAATACTGTTGAACATTTATTCTCTGATGTTGCACTTCTTCTGGCATAGAGCACTCAGAACTCTTCAAAATGCTACGTTTTGCTTCCTATAGCCACGAAAGACACTAAATTTCGTGCAGAATGGGGAAAACTAAAGTCCAAGTTGTAATGTTGCATTAACATCAGAAATTCTACTATAGCAACCTTTTTATATTTTTGCACGCATTTTATGCTCTTTCATGGCTATAGAGAGCAAAACATAGCATTTTGAGGAGTTCCGAGTGCAGAAACAATGTATCTGTGAATGTCGCGTGTGCAATTAAAAACAAAAAACAGAACCAAGCCACCGAACCTGACTTACCTAACCTCCTAGTGCCCTTGGCCACTATTTTTATTAAATTTCCTATCATGCGTATGTATATAAGGAGCAAATGTCCTGATAACATGTAATTTTCACACGATATAGGAAGTTCTTGATACCAATTAGTCAAAATAAGTTCATATTAGAAACGTACAAGGCCATATAAGAGAAGGAGCTCTTGTAAAGTATTACTGCTATTTCCACTTGATCTTTATTAGATATATGATTTTAATTTGTAGTTTACCGTAATTATCTTGTTACTTCTATTGAGTTTAATTATTTATGACAATTATTAAAAATGTTTGAGGCTATACATATCTTGATGTTTATTGATGTGTACACTATTTAGCCAAGTGGGCGTAGACGAGTTAATTAAAGTCAGTTTTTTTCTTCCATCCTAGACTGCGTGGCTGCTTTTTTGGTGTGTTCTCGTTGTGTTTTTCCAAGGGCCCTTGTTAAGAAAATGTTATCTTTTAATTATTTGCCATACATGTGTTTTTTTATCGCAGTTATAATACTCAATTAAGTTGTATATGATGTAAGTTTTCTGCACGTATTTGCTACAATTTAATTTAATTTACAGCTGCAATACATTATTATCCGTAGCAAATACTTTTTAAAAGAACACTTTCGTGACTTGGACTCATGGAAGTGGAATGGTGTTCTAGAACTTTTCATCTTTTAGTTTCGTGTTATAGAGCCATGTATTATACTGGTGTAAAAAAAAATGAATTCAGTCCACTTTACTTCAACTTGGTACTACTTTTCAGCCCACTCCAGAGCTAAGACTGTGGCAACCCTGTGCTGTGATTTGGCATAACTATCAAATTAAAATAATCATATTTTTTCAAGTCATGGCTAATAGATTTATCTTATTTTCATGCAACTGGAACTACATTAATTCTCCCTTAACCACCCGTAATCACTACTTTCTGAATTGGGCATACTATATTTGTACACTTCTTGTTCAGCCAATAATAGTTACGTCTGCTGCTTCCTGTAGGTGGTGTCCTGATATTTAATGTATTTTGCAGAAGGTAAGAAAGTGAAAACAAGTTTGTTAACTTCTCCCCCTTCCCCATCAGTGGTTGAATGATTTGAAATATTGATTGCTGTACGGGTGATCCTGGGTTCAATTCCGTTGGTAATCAATTTATCTGAGTGGTTCGGAGGCCACCTTAACGAAAGATGTAAGTCCTGTTCTTAAATGATTCCAAGCTCTTTCAAGACGTTCATAATAACGAAAACAATTCGTAACGTTTAGTATTTGACCCACAATAGGATTAAAATATATATTGTTGATGGGAAAATGTGTACTAATATGTCAAAACAAATATCAATAATTCTAAAATTTTATATTTTGCTTCGTTTTACTTTCCTTTAAATATAAAATAAGCAAATCCAATGTAAGGTAAGATTTTGAGATGAAATTGTTATTAATGTCCTAAATGAACTGGTGAACGTCTAATTAGGGGACTGATAGTTTTTAGTAAAGTGCGCTCAGAATCACTCTACTGAATGGATTGCTACGAGCATTAAGAACCGGACGGAGCTGGCCAAAATTTAGAATCTGAAGCAAATATCTGTTTGCAACATTCAAGAAGTTCGCTTCAACGCCGAAAAAATGCCTGGCGCTTTAGTAGTGTTCCTTCCTATCTAGTAGTGGGGTGGGGACAGAGGGTTGGTAAGAAGCTACCCCGCAGTTTCCTTCCTCTTGAGGACAGGTCAAAGTTTTATTGTTGCGAAACAAAAATAGACGAGGCGCTAACTATCGAGATTTTGTAGTGGAGACCTATGAAAAACCATGTCGTCGCTCCCGGGGAGGTCAACAACTGTGGGGAAATGGGAAAAGTCCCAGAAAACATCAATCACGAATTCGATCATAACTAGTTTACTAAACATGGTAAGATAATATTGTTTAAAAAAAAACTGTAGGTAATACAATTCTCTATAATATAAACTAACACAAATATCATATCTTTAATACTTTCTGGGTGGTAAAAAAAGAAAAATTAAATATCAGAGATAAGCCAATTAAAAAAAAATAGTAACACCTCCCCCATTTAAGTACTTATTAGTATTATTATTATTTTTAATAATAAGGTTAAGCTAACACCAGCGTGATACGCACGCGCAGTGAACGACGCATGGTGAATGTGGAGGTAGCACTCCACATTTTCTTGACCTACGGTACTAAGTGAGGTTGGGTGGTCAGTACCACGCTCGACAGCCTTTACCTTCCTAAGGTTCCCAGGAGTACCAAAGACACTCCGGTACTCAATTTCATAGGAGGCTGAGTACACATCAGAGTGCCAGGCATTGGAACACTGCGAGAAAAGTCTCCAGTGTCCTGGCCGGGATTTGAACCCTAACTGCCCGATTCGTAGGCAGATGCTCTAACGTCTGCGCTACGGTAAAAAGATAATGATTTTCCCACATTCTAGTAATTATGTCCCAAACAGTCCAGCAACTGTTCTTTTAAGCGGCCGCGCGTCATGATAGTTTGCTATCCAAGCAATGCGAACATACGGTACATGCTACCTGTGTTACTTACTCAGAAAGAGACCGTCAATAAGGTCATATCGAAACCTAGCCTGAAATTTTACTAAGATAATCTACGTCCAATAGAGAGGTAATACACAAAACGTTGCTGCCCATATTGACAGCAAGGTACCGAGGCAGGGACTGGAAAATTTTTCACAGTGTACAGAAAGTGTATTTTGTTTATAATTGAATCAAGAGAAGTCACTTCTGCTTCAATTTCGTCCTGGAACATTGCCGAGTTGTAGTGTCACCTACCACACAGTAACATTTATGACCCAGGGCGTATTAAGGGAGTCTGGAGGCTTCGAAATATTTTTTTTAGTAAAATCGTAAAATATTGCCTATTTCATAAAAAAAATGAATTGCATAAAGCAACGGGGGAGGATTCCAGCTCCCCTATATACGTCCCTGGCAAACTGCGGTGTGGGAGGTGACGCTACAATTCGGTAGTGCTTCATTCCAGGACGAAGTGAAGCAGAAGTTACTTCTGTTGATTGAATAAAAAAAATACTATTTTTGTACACTTTGACCAACATTCCAGCTCCTATCTCGGTACCTTGTCCTTGATATAGGCAGATTATTTGTATGTTACCTCCCTATAAGACGTAGACTCTCTTAGCAAATTTTCAGGCTAGGTTTCGATATGATCTCTTATATATATATATATATATATATATTGAAAATATTTTGTGTCAGGACATTTATTGTGATATTATTACCTACTTACAATGTTTTAAAAATAATTAGTTCCTTTCCATGCTTAGTAGGCTATTGAATAGTTTTGATCGATTCCGTGATTAATGTATTGAAAGTGAAATATACTGTCCCATAAAAATATATGTCTCAATACTGGAATGTGATTACTGGTTACAGGGTGGTAGTGTCCTCCAAACTACAGTATTTTAGTTCGAAATTCAAATTTTGTAAAATTGTATTAATTTTAGGAAAACTTGTAGAGTCTATGTATTTCGATTTTTTTATGACCTTTAGGTATCCATAACGCATAGGTTGGGAAGGGGAAGGGAGAGGATGCAAGAAAATGTCGGCCAGGGCCTAAGTTAAGTTACCAGACGTTTACCTTTTCATCTTGTCCTCCGGATGCCCTCCCTCATTTTCTAAATATCTTGAAATGTTCTCCATTCTCTAGTGACCAAGTTAAAAAGTTCCGAATTGGACATAATTCGTACTCCTGAGTCCTGAAATCCAAATTCTTAATTTTAATGAAATAGTTGTTACCGAAATATGAGGCAAATGGTGCATTTGTTAACCACTTTCCATTTTCATTAAATGTTATTTATTACTTGGCAGGAAGATACAATAAACATGTAAAAATTTGTTGCCCTGTAAAAAATGAAATTCGAAAGTAATAAATTATTCTGTATGTCACTGTTTCTTTATCGGATTCCAAATGAACGGTAACCATAGTTGGCTACCAATCGTAAGTCCTCCATTGTAAGAAAAAATCCGCAGTTGGCCTCCATTTTTAACTTTACTATCCTCCTGGTAAAAAAAAAAAAAAAAAAAAAGAGTTGTTAACAAGTTGGAGGTACCATCTCGGTTTTTGCCGGTTTCTCTATGATCTAACTAACTGTATGGTTTACGGAACTCATAAGTTGATAGCAGCAGAAACAAACATTTTCCGTTGAATACAATCATGAAAAAGATCAAGTCAGATTACGTCACGTACACCTCTCGAACATTCCTTTTACTATGAACCTCCCAATGGCATCTCGGTGTTCACAACAACGTTTATTCCCTCCGGCCTCCCAACCAAGATGGAATATAATCCTAGTTTTCCCACTTCAAGCAACATGGCCTGCCCATCATCGCCGTCATAATTTCATTATTCTTATAATACTATACAATATTGAGTGAATCGTACAGTCTGTGGAGTTCTTCATTTTGCAGTCTCCTCCATTCTCTGGACACTTCTTCCTTATATCTTCCTCTAAATTAAAATGTTGTGGAGATATTTGTGGAGATAGTGGGCCTACAGTGGCGGATCTAGAAATTTTTCAATGGGGCAAAGTTACATTTTGCCACCCTTTCAATATTTTTTTAGCCAAAGAACACGACCGGCCGAAGCAACGGCCACCACATTGTCTTTCATCACGTAGTATAATTTTGTTATCTTCTCTGGAGCCTGTCGTGACATAGCTATTACTAACTCTAGTAAGGCAGTAAACCTGCCTATTTAACTGAATCGCAGTTTTGAAATTTAGAGATGAAGGTAGGTTGTATGGAATAACATAAAAAAATGTCTTAGCGCGTCGGTATTGAAATTTCGAAAAAAAATAGATCAATTCAACTTTAATATGCGATATTCTTTTCTTTTTAGGAGCTTCTATTATTTATTTTTAGCTGTTTACCGGCCCCTAAACGTGTCGCCCGTGGCGTTTGTCTCCTGTCCCCCCTAGATCCCGCACTGTAGGCCTGTCATATAGCTAGACGAACAGAGGAAAGATGGACAACAAATGTACTATAGGATCAGAGAGGAAAAAAAGCCGACCTAAACGACGTCCAGATGCAAGATGTAGATGAAATCAAGGGTTTTCAGGATCAACATGGAAGAGGATAGCAGCATACCGAGATGTGTGTAATGAAAAAGGAGAGACCTTCATCCAGCAGTGAATAGAAAATGGCTACATATGATGAAATGTATATAAAAATCTTGATTTTTTATAGGTAAACAAGGAATATTTTGCGGATAAATCTACCACATTTCTCTTGCAAGTATTTTATCAGTCCTTCAGGAAGGTTACTTTTTCTTCTTGCAATATATAAACTAAAATGTCTGTTTGGTTTGTCCAGGGTTTATCCCCCACAAATCTTTGTTGAAAGGTGGGCATTACCACTACCAACACAATGCTTTCCTTCTCACAGAACTCATCCAAATACACTGCTAAAACAGAAACCATGATCTACAGAAGTCATAAATTTTACCATTGCTCGTGTTTGGAGCTCCCCTTGTTTACGATGATTCTTTTCCTCCCCGCATCTGTTAAGAAGTTTAAAATATATTTTCAAAAGTACCGGCTCCTGCTGTAAACGAAAGTTGGATGAGGAGTGACCATAGCGCCATCTGGCAGTTAAGCAGTTAACTACGTGAATACGAAAAAATCAGCATCTCTGATTTCTGTCGATTCATTAAAGAAGAATATAATTTCTCATCGATTGCATAATGATTGTCTTTGGAAACACCGCAAAATAGCGCAAAAATATGAAGATAGTACTCCATTCTCAAAAAAAGGCCGAAGCTTCTAGCTCTTTTCCTTAATGTAATATATACGTTCCTCTAATTCCTTCATGTTCCTCTAATTTTGATAATTTTCTTATGGGAATTTCGATAGTAATTATCCGTATTTATAAGAAGAGAATACCACGTGCAGCGTTCAAATTGTACCTTCAAAATGAGATGCATTATATTGATGGCACTATTCAGTCACTTTTGCGAGAGAAGGGAATGAAACCATGATGTGCCTAAAATATGTGTGAGAATCCATGTTAAATTGAACAGCAATTTTCCGGCCGTTGCGGCTAACTCCACTGTAACAGCCTACTTGCTGTTCCATTTTTATATTTATTTTCTCCCCCTTTATTTTCTTAGTCTCTGTTTTGTTTCATTTCTGTGTGTTCTCTTTAGCTCATTCTCTTTGGTTGGTTTTAAACTCTTTGAGAGTGTTTCGTTCGGATTTTTCTTTGGATTTTTATCGTTATCCATCCAGGTTTTCGTTAGTCGCGCAGCAATGACTTGGATCTAACGCTTGTCTTTTATTGGACCCTAGTCAATGTTTCGTGACTTGTTTTTTTGCTGATTGGTGTGAATCAGCCTTCTTCTCCGTTTGCTGGGAGAACTGCCCTCCCACGCCATGTTAGTTCAGTTCCAATTTTTAAAACGAGACGAATAGATGCATGGGCTTTCCGTCATCTGTACTTCCTAAGCCCTGTCTACGATTGGTAATTATAAACACCAAATTTAGTATCATTTTTCAATTCAGACTGTTTTCGTCCATACCGGAAAATATATTATTCGAATTAAGAAGAATTAGAACCGATATAAGTGCTATCAGGACTTTTAAACATCATAATTTCGAAATTTTCACTGTATTAAACTAATATTTTTGTTTTGAGATTATTTATCAATATGTATAATATGTTCTAAATTTCAGTACGGGGCCGCTATTAACCGAATTCTTACATTACAAATATCGGTTCGTTAGATTTCAATAATCATATGCCAATTTCTCGTCTCCAGTTTTCGAAATTCCCGGTTAGCCATGTTTGACAGCTACCGCATATTTTCCTTACTTGATCAAATTAGCAACATGTCTGTTCGGCTATATTTGCGTACCGTTTCGATGTTAACAGTAAATTTTACATTATTCAAAATGGTTCGATAATTTTGGTTTCAACTCCAGCCACTATTCTCCGATGAAAAAGTCATATTTTATAACAATATTATTTTGTATTTTCAAGATTTATTCAGAACGTCTTTTGTATAAGGTAGTAATCATCTGTAATGACGTCACACCATTAATAACGTTAAAGTGATTCTTTCTTTACCATGTATTTTGGACTAGAACTTCTTTCGTGTAAGTAATTCTGTAACAAAACTTTTCGAAATTATACAACAATATTTCGGGAATAATTTGTAAAACAATCAACGAAATTTATTAATTATTATAGAAATTATGGACATTTATGTGTGACTACGTAACTTTCAGTTCTGCTTAATTCAATGTATACCAGCGATTCAAATTTGTTTGTTTTTACAACTCAACTGTAATTCTGTTCAGATTCTTATGATATTATCATAGCCGAAAGCGTGAAATGTGTAAATTCAGAGTAATAAATTGAAATTCTGAAATTTTTATATTTCTTCGAACAATCTTGAGTTTATGTTCAGTGAACGTAGTGTAGAAACCTCTCAGTTAACGAGGTACGATCTACGGCATTAGTTGATAATCGTCTTACAGTGTTTAGTAATGTTTATAAAGTGCAGTGAGTTATTTAATGTTTGACTTGATATTTATTGGAAATTAGCTACTAATCTTTACATGAAGTGGACAGCAATTGATACTAATTGTTTCTGTATTTCGGTAAACCTAACGTATTGAGTGATGTGATTTTAATTAGATTAGATCGGTTCATAAATCCGTAGACCAGTGGTAGGATTCTTTCGCCAGCTGAGAAGTGATAACTTGGGAAAGGAACTATATATTGAATTTCTGGTTATTTCTGCGTTGACATATGAAGTGACTCCAGCATGTGATTTGTGTAAATATATATTATTTGCGTTTTCCATTATGACACTGCGTTTGGATTGAGTTGCGACCGTCATTCGTTGTGTTCGTTCGTCTTTATTTCAGGAATTGCGATTCCAGACTACAGCCCTACTAAGGTAAAGGTAAGACATGGTGTTTTGCCACCCTGTAGACTTCGAAGTGAGTAAAGACAGTATGAGTCACATATGAGTCGTTATGCGTATCATCGTTTGAGATTATTTCCCAAGTAAAGATTTGAGTTTTTCTTTCTTAATCTGTCGCTAATCTGAACCAGCTGGTACTTTGGAGTATGAACTGACGATCTAATTAAACGATTGGAGGTGTCGCCTTACCGGTATTTCCTCCCTCGATCTAAATTAATTTTTTTTACAGCTATCACAAGGATCTGGAATCCTCTTTCCCAGATATTCTCAAATCTGGAAGGCATTTCTGCGCCCCTCGTCTGGGGTGTAGAAAATGTTTGGAGCTAGATTTTAGGTTGGATGCGTTGCGTGGGTACTATAGGCTCCTGGCGACCCTATTTGTTGGTGTGATTCTCTTTTGAGATGATTAGGTTGGGGACGTTTCAGTTTTTTTTTGCGACTCCAGCCAGGATTGCCAAAAAAAACTGTGAACACAGAAAATGAGAATACGAAGCTCTCAACCAAGGGAATCACAGATTTTGTGAAACTTTTTAAAAAAGAAATTTAAAATTATTTTAAATCTCGTTGAAAGTTTCCATAAGAAGATATGTTGGAATTTAGAAAAACAAAAATATAATATCTTGTCTTCATCAGAACGTTTCATTGTGAGAAAAAAAAATGCACGTCGATTGTATTTAGCCCTATCTTTAAAATCTATTTTATTGTTCACAGATTGGTTTATTGTTGTGAATATCAATAATGGTTTGAATCTATTTCTCCTAGCTATGGCATGAAGAAATATACTGTTTTGTCTAAGTTTTTTATTTAATTTACATATCTTTCTTTGTACTTTGTATTCAACGCAAATTTTCTTCGAGGCCTTGGAAAGGTAAATAAAACGCCTCCAAAATTTAGTAATCTAAGTAATCTAACTTTTAGTATTTTTACTTCAATTTCTTTCAACGAATATTTCCAGAACTGGTATAAAGACTAGTAGAATCAAGAGATGTTTTTAATGTATTTTTATCGGCTTCTATTAGGTAATCTGGGAATAAAAATAATATCTCGTGTTTCAGCAAATTACCAAAGATCATAGTTGAAATACCAGGGTCACAGAGATCCTTCAGGTATTTGCTGCGTTTATAGTAAAATATCCGTTCTACCTAGAAAGTGAGCAAGTTATGAAAATCTGCCATGTTATGTAATATTTAAGATAATAAATGTTCCAGTATTTGCCTTGAATTATGTGCTTTCGAAAAGAAGATAAGGCAATTCGGAACCCCTTGATACTTCAACATTTAACTCAATTAATATAACGTATTGTATGCACATTTGTTACCTAGTTCTACCCTAAATTCACAACATCCTTGTAGCCTCTTTGAATCAAGTTCCTATCTAGAGTCAATCCGTAAATTTTATTTCATTAACACAGAGGAAGGGAGGGGGGATTAAAATACACCTCTGATTTCGTGTGATAAAATAACGAAATGATGTCGTTTTACATGTTAAGAAGCAGACGTTAAGCTAGGCTTAGGTCTTAATATTGATGGTTTGCAATGATTGAAAGGTGTATATTTCAATAACACTGAGAACTTTTTATATCAGCTTAAAAGGCTCTGAATGAGTCGTCTTCAGTGCATCTATAAAAGTTTCTACTTTCTCAATTTAAAACAATTTTTGAATGCATTCGAGGTACTTCGAAATTCTTTATATTCCATTAATAAGATGTGTCATTGTTTTTGTGACAGCTAGATTCCACAGCATAATTTACCTAGGTATAAAACTCACGGGAACCTAGAACCTCCAAATGGGAGAGTCTCGGTACACGTCAATCGCCAATAAATTCAAGCTTCTTTTCTTATTTTGGGGAAGAAGGAAGTTGTAACTTTCTGAGGAGGTGATAATAAAAATCGACAATAGTGAGTAGATGTAAATATAGCGAAACGGATGGACATTTTCTCATGTCAAGGAAACTAAGCAATGACAAAATCCAGAAACACCATTTTTGTGTAAAGGTAAAACAACCATTTTGGATCGCATGTAAATGGAATATTTCACAAATAAGTCTATTCGTGTCTCGACTTCATTTTCCCTTTCTATGAAATGTTTAGCACGAATCCTTTAAGGTTATTTTGGTGAGTAAGAAGCGAATGAAAATACGCACATCGTCTGTATGCTATAACATGCAAAGTATGCTTGTGACAAAGAGATTTTACTAAGATTAATAAGTGAAAACCTGTTGGCTTTTATTAAAACTTAAGGGAATGTTTTGGTGTCTTATATTTCAGACAGTTTCAGAAATGTGTCATAAAGAATACTATTTCGTATGATAAATATTTTGAGGTAGGATGTTTATATCAATAACAAATTCACATTAGTTAACTCACAACACTCAGTACGTTGTATTTACACTTAAATTCTCTAACTTATATTTAACTACAATCAGGAAATTGGGGGAAATCGGGGCTCTCACTTCTTAATCTATGAAATCATTCACATCCTTGAACGTCATTCCTGAAAGGAATTCCCAATTCATTAGCTACACACTGAGACCAGGCCATACAAACTTTCTCAAATGGGAGTCGTAACAAAGAAACAATAGAAAAGGGATCTAATTAATATATATTCTACAAATTTTAATACAATTCTTTAAAATGTTAACTACAAAACAAGTACAAACTATTTAAAAAAAAATTCTGGCGATTATAATTTGTTTACTTCATTTCGTTGTTGAATGAATCACTAATGATTTTTCCTCTGCTGGTGCTACAGTATCGTAGTAGGACGTTTCGTTTGCTAATAGTGTTGAAGTAAAAACAGTTAAATGGTTTCGGATACGATAATACAAAAATTACTTACATAGAAGTTGAAGACCAAGGCAAGAATATCAGGATTACTAAATCATTTTTTACCAGTGGAGGACAATTAAATTAAACATTTAAAACATCTGAGGATTTCTATTCCAGCAGGGAATAACTAAGCTAATAATGGTAGGCAACCTTTTATTTATTTCTATTTATTTAACAAAATTGTAAATACAGCTGTCTAGTTATTTATTGAATTTGAATTTATTTTAAGGCCTTTAGGCAGCTATGGCTCAGGCCGTATGGATGATGATGGGATGAATTGGTGAAATGATGAAAGTGGGAGGAAACGGAAGCACCCCGAGAAAACCCACGCACACAGTGTTTGTCCACCACAAAGCCCACATGGCATGAGCATTGATCGATCCGACGACAACTAGCACCAGAGATGAGCGCTCCACCAACCAAGCCACCGTGGCCCTCTAGTTATTTATGTTGGAATGTTTAACAATCCGAGAAAAATAATATTTAATATTAACAAAAACAATAACACCAGCACCAACAACAAAACCAAAGCAAAGAAATGTAGCGCGGTACCAGTTAGCCGGAACATAGAAAACGTCTCACTGCTGAATTAAACGAAGTTTCCGTGCTTACTCGGTACATCATAGTAGAGTTTTGTTAACCTATGTAAGTCGAGCACTGGATAATAGAAAGTCTGGGCCGATCTAGGTAGAATAGGTTATTGTTTCAAGTGAGGAATGTGAAAAAGAAGTTAAGCAAATTGAGATTAAGAGATTCTAGATCCGTGCTAATTTATATAAGAATTTGAGATCTTCAATTATTCTCCGGGTTGCCGGTGAGTGGAAGTTTAATGTATTGAAAGGATCCTGTTTACTCATGCTGCGAGTGTTTGGTATTTTGTGGCGTACAATAGCTAGGAAGAAGTTAAGTACAGAGTTCAATCTTGTGGGTTGAGTTGAACTGGCTATCGACCAGATCGGAGAGTAATACTCTAATTTCGGGGGATAAGTGCTTTGTAGAGGGTGACAAGAGGAGAAAGGTGACGTACTTCCTTAAGCGTGTTTAAACGGCACAACATACGCATGTATTGTTTTCAGACCGAAGTAAAATAATCGGAGGAAGTGAGCTTCCTATCAATTATAATTCCAAGATCTCTCTCTCAACTTCCTTAATAGCTGTGTTGTTTACAGTATTGACAGAATAAATTTGTGTTCTCTTTAAAAGAAATCGTGAGTATGCTACATTTCTGCGGGTTAGTTTTAGAGCACCAACCATTACATCACGTACTAAAGCGATCAACATCCCTTTGTAGTGATCTAGAGTCATTGAGCTCTACTATTTCTCTGAATAGTTTGCAATTATCTGCAATTAGTAAGAAACCATTGGAGTTGCAGACCAAGTCAGTAGCAAGATCATCTAAAGAAAAAAAACGGTCCTAACATACTAACCTGCGATTCTCCAAAGGTCCCAGCTTGAGATACAGACTTCAGTTAGTACCACTTTCTCACAACAGTCCAGTAGATAATTGGCTATTAATTAAAGGAGGATATTGCCCATGAATATTGTACCTATTTGAAGTTTGTACAGCAGATGAGTGTGAAAGATTGAATCAGCTGCCTTGGATAGATCAAAACATTTAACTGTGCGTGTTATTTGAAATGCATTTGATGTATTGTGCAAGAAGAGTACCGTGATTTTTGAGACACGAACTGCTAGGCAAGAATCTGTGTTGAACATAAGGAAATTTGAATTCGAAGGTTCTGTCTTCGACTATTTTTTTCACGGATAATTGACAAGAAGGATAGGAGAGATATAGGTCTGTAAGATGAAAAATTGTCTTTCGGTCCGGATTTATATATGGGAATAAAACGAGCCAAGTTCCAAGGAACGCGTTAATGACCTTCAGTAAAGCAAATATTAAGATAATTGAGATTGCAATAGAAATAACAGAAGCCGTGTTACGCAAGGCAAATGGTGCTAATATTATCAACGTATGAAGATGTATGCGGAGAGAGAGAAAGCAGGAGAGCATGAACTTCCTCACGGGGGAAGATTCCAGAGAGTGAAAAGAGAAACAGATTGAATAGGATTGAAGGAAGATGAAGTGCATGTAAATGTATTAGAAAATAAATCGTTAGATGTATCGACCCGTTTGTCATCCTCAGCTTGTGCAATTTCGTAACGCATAATTAATGGAATGCCAAATTTCCTTGTCCTAAATTCAATCAGTGACCAAAACCTTTTAGAATTTGTAACTGTTTCCTTGGTTATGGAATCAATATATTTAAAATACTTTAGTTTTTGTAATTTATATTATGTTTTCTTATACAAGAGAACGTTTTATACACGTGCTCACTTGTAAATGTACGCCACAATTCCCATGTTTTTTTCTTATTTTTAAGAACGCTGTGAACATCACGATCACACAAGATATAAAATTTACACTTTTTTATTTTCGTAAATGGGACTCAATCTTTTGATCATTGAATGAATAGTATTATATTGAAAGTTATGTCGAGAGATTCATGGTCGGAGCAGAGTATATTGCGGTACGGGGTGATATTCTTGGAAGGTATTGAGAGAAACACATAGTCCAAATTACTGTTTTTACGTGCATTATTCATGTTGTATTGTTCGAGACCAAGTCCATGTATAAAATTGTCCATGAAAAGATATACTGTAATTTGCATCATTAGTGACCCTGTGTTTGCTATTTGACCATTTGATGCACAAGTTCCAATCCCCCATCAATATAGCGTCACCAAGAGTAGCTAGTAACGAATTATGACATTGTTCGAGTAAAGAACCCGAACCATTTTTCTTTGGTCTATAGGAACTTCCTATGTACTCGTATATCTTATGAAATATACATATTAATACCTCGAGCCAATATTTTCAGTCACGGTTGGGGTCAAGTCTTACTATGCTGGGTAATTTCTTATTAACACACAAAAGCAACACCCTCGGCCATGCCTGTAAAATGAAAACTGTTCTACGAATGGTAATTCACAGTCACCATCCGAATGATTGAGCCAGGTTTCTGTCGCTGCGAAGCAATGTAGTTCAAATATTTCACTGATGTGTAAAGCACAATTTGTCAGAATTAAAGACCCAAAAATAAAGAAACACTCAAGAACAGAACCATTCCGTAGTCTCAATTTTCAGATGTACAAGTTACGTAATATTTTATATTTCTATCAAATAACAACATTTAATGAAAGTGGAAAGTACTTATTTGCTACTAGAGTGTTAAATTAAGCAAAACAGTGTATTTATTAGTTACGTATAAATTAAAGAGACGGAACTTTACGTAACATTACCTACTCGTCGAAAATAGTGGCAAAGAGATTAAACGAAACGTTCTGTAATTCAGCCAAACTATTAGTAAAAAAATAGTAGTTTATCATTTATAAATTTATACAATCAAAACATGAAAAATTCATGGTAAACAATATAGAAACAAAATGTTAAGTATTGTTAAATAATTCTGAGCATTAAGTCTTGCTAGTGCCTATTCCTATGTGTATCTATACGTTTGGCTGGAAGGAGATTTTTTTCTGAGGAAGTCTGGTTTTGTAATTAAGTGGTTATGAAGATCGAAGCAACGGAGATATTCCATCTTGTACTTAAGGATGTTGATTCCTTGTTTTGACTTCACTAATAGCTTTCTCTTCTCATTGAGCGCCAATTAAAGATTTTAGAGTTGGAACCAGGAATCAAAAAAGACAACTCACAAATCTTCAAAAGCTAAAAATGGTCAAAACGTTTGCAGTCCTCAATGTAGATACCTTGTTTGTTCCGATAGGTTTAGTGCAATAATAATGCCACGCAATTATCAGACGAACTGAGGTAATTAAGCGGAAGAGGATCCGAAAGCTTCAACTGTTTAAATCTATTTTATAAGCAAAATAGCTGAAACTCTTCTTGAATTAGCCTAGAATTATTTTACTATTCGCTTTATCACCAATCAAACATCTTTAGAGTCGAATCTGTTTCCAAACTATGACTGGAACATTAGTTTACTGAGGTTTACATAAAATCGAGATAATATCAGAACATCAAATACATTTTAACGAGCTAATATTTTGTATTACCCACAATATTTTCTAGAATTTTGATATTCTTCGACGTTGATTGTCTTTTTTAAAGTGATGCGTTTCTTACCTCTTTATTAAAATATTTTGAATTAACTTTGTTCGTAGAACAATATAAGATATGTTTCATCCAATTTAGAATGATGATTGAATTTATTTTAAGGCCTTTTGGCAACTTTGGCTCAAACGGTTAGAAAGATGATATAAAGAGACGGCATTTCCACTGCTAACAATTGGCAGTTTCAGTACCTCCAAAACAAATCATTCATAAACTACTCTTGTTTATCGTACCAGCAACTGTTAGTCCGTTAATAACTATAGGAAGAAATGTGTTCTAAATTGAATAGATTTTCTTTATACTCGATCCCACTCGTTTGAGATTTTTAATAGTTCTTTGCCAGCACATGTCAGAAGGAAAATACATTTTCTGCTTTCTATTAATTTACTGTTATGAATATTTATGTAAAAGTTTACACAACTAAATAATCTTAAATTTTAATTTTATGTAATTAATAAGTTTATTATTGTGTGACTATTTTTGCAGTCTGAGAAGCCAGTAAGTTCATTACATTCGCATGTCTTTCAGCCCAGTTGATCGTAAGTCATGTAGGAGTATTTCTTCCGAGTGTGTAACTGAACTTTAAGAGGGGCGTTAGGGGTATTATGTTACAGAAGTAAACTCATGAACTGAATTACCTTCACTCGTAATAATAAAGGATTTATAAGACACTGAGCATACAAATTATCATGTGGCACTTTGTAGCCCATTATGATTATTGCCTTGCTCATTCAATATACGCAGAAAGAGACAAAATGTTTCCTGCTACCAAATAAAAATAATCAAATGTTTGGTTTCCAACATTACATAGAGAACCTCCATTCTAATTTTACATTTTTGGCTCTGAAAATAATTCTAGTTTATTATTTAAAGCTTCAAAGATTAAAATATTCAGACTTTGAATTCCATCTAGCAGTGGAATTAGCTGAGAAATTTTGCTTATCTTTTCTGCTATTAAACTTTCAGTTGGACTGTTGTAATATTTTATTATAGTAAAGTTTGAATCTTTATGAGGATGCACTGGAAGTAATTTCATATCTTAAAATGAAAATTGAGTTCTCCACCTAATGTTGAAAATCGAACAGTTGGTTGTTTTTACTTGATAATTTTAAACATTTTATTTATTTCTATGTACAGGAAATATGCAAGGCGCTGCGCTATAAGACACTCGCATTTACTGCTCAATAAAGCGTCTCTCTCTCTCTCTCTCAAAAAAAAAACAAAACAAAAAAACGTTTACATGGATTTAAGTAGAAAAAGACATAGAAAACCATAACAATTAAATAGCATATATGGCCACTGGTATAAATCTTTCTAAACGATATGTTACTTTCTGAGTGAAGTGGCAAGGGAGATATGATTTTACTCGTAGTATTGCAGTAGTTTGTATTTCCTAAACCTTTACATTGAGCAGTTTGAAAGTCTTAGTATATTGTAAGATATGTATTTACTCGTGTGTGGCTTAAAAGCACTAAATGCGAGTTATCTGTTGTTCTTTTTTTATTTCAAATACATTCTTTTCAAAATTATTATTAACTAATGATTGTGACATTGAGGTATTAAATTTGATACTTAGAAATATTGCATGAATGTGTAATATTTTTAATTAAAAACGACTAAACTGCTATCCGATTTCTTGGTAAATAAATCATGATTCTTACTAATTTAACGTTTAGTTGATCACGACAATTCTAGTTTATTTAATGAAACAATTACGTACGTAGAATATGCGTCTCGTATTGGCTTCCTATTATTTTAGGTTACTTATTTATTTACTCTATGACTTACGGAACTCGCAAGTTCATTGCAGCAGTAACAAACGTTCTGGATAGTTTTCTTTCCTGAGTAAGATGAAGCCGGTTTTCATCACAAACATATGTTTCCCGCGAATCCTTTCTAATATTGTATTCCCAACGTAGCTTTGATCTTCCCAACGGTATTCTTTTCTCCGGGTTAACAACTACGATGGAATATAATCTTCGTTTTACCCCATCTGGGTTAAATGGTCTGTCCACCTTAGTTGTCCCTACTTAATTATTCTTACAATATCGGGTGAGTAATAAAATCTGTGAGCTTCTTGATTATACAGTCTCCTCCATTCTCCAGTCATCTCGTCCTGTTTCTAACCGTATATCTTTCTCAACGCCTTATTTTGAAAAACAGGAAATTTTCGTTCATCCCCTAGGGTCGTACTCTAACTTTCGCAACCGTAAATTATTACTGGCACAATATCGTATTAAAATAAGCTACTGCAAATAATTTGGCCTTTTTTTATTACACCAAAGTTACTACTTCTCGTTTCTTATCTTGTAATCATGTCCTGTCCTGTTCTTTAAACTCTTGAAATACTCTCCATTTTCTAGTGATCATGTTAAAAATCTATTCTTTTGTGGTATTTGAATTTTACTGTGAACCGCCTTAGGTGGTAGCGCGTCTGACTACGTAACGTGAGGCCAGATTCATATCCTGATATGGCGCTGGAGACTTTTCTTCAGTATTCGCCATATCTTGGGCTCTGAGGTGCACTCAGCCTCTTATCAAATTGAGTACTAGAGTGTTCTTGATACTCCTGGACAGCTTGGGAAGTAAAGGCGGTCAAATGTCTGACTGATCATGCCAGCTCAGTTCGTACAGTAAGTCGAGTGTCCACATTCACCATGTGCCTTTCACGGCGCGTGTACGTTACAGAAAGGTTACCTTTTCGTTTACCTTTTATTTGTGGACCCAATTGAGTCAATACAAGAGTTTTATGTTAAATTAGTGTGCACTGGACTGTTGAAAGAAACAAGTTAATACGTTGGTACAAGGACATAATGCAATTAAATACAAGGAAGGGCTGAGAAGAAAAGGGTTACTTGACATCCAATCATTAAGTATGTTTATCTTTTATAAATGATTCGAAATGTATGAGGCAACTTTGTACCCAGACACATATTTCGTGTTGTAACATGTAGAGGATGAGTTTAAAGTATTTCAAAATCAAGGGCCTTTGCTTTTCTTTGATTCTGAGAGGCTCAGTAGTTTAGATGTTGAGACATTTTGATTTCAAATCTTGGTTTCGTGCCAAACATGTATCAAAACTAAAAATATGATCAAATTAACGGAAGCACTAAGCTATGCATTACGGTAGGATTTCTCATATATCTATTTTCTTTTTAAGATCTTAAGTCTAACATTGGTCACCAACACATTCTTTCTTCTCATTGATTGTAAAATAACCACTGTGATATACCACAAGAAAACCTATTATGCTAACTGTTTGGAGGAGGCTTACAGGTACAGAGTTCTATCTATTCTTAAAAGTTCATAACTTATTTATAACTAAAATATCAAACAACCCTTCATTGTTCGATTATTGGCATATTCATTACGGACTGGGAAGTGACAGTAAAAATGTAAAGTTTTAGTTAAATTACACTTTAAAAGTAATGCATAATTGAAACTAAGGCAATGGTTGTGTTCGTCAATGCTTTCATTTTGGATCTTAAGCAAGAAATTTTCGCAGTTCTCCTGTTTTGTTAACTAACTTGACCACCTCTGGAAAAAAAATAAGCTACATACCCTGATATTGTAATGTATTTTTCAACAAAGTATATTTATTAAACTATAATATGTATGCACCTACGTTTTCTTCCAAAAATCGAATTACTTTTATTGGGTACATACTCAATTCATCAGTATGTGTGTCTAAGGCAAACTGTCATTAAATACAAATTTGAATGTTTCATTTGTTCTTTCAATTTCAAATAGTTGTGCAGTTTTCTTACTGAAATTCTCTTCAAGATCAGATGTTATTCAGTATAATTCTCTCACTTTTTTAAACTTATTTATTGAGCCATAATACTTCAATTGCGTTTCTAGAGCTTATTCATTTAAATACTTCCCATATTTAGCAATGACTTCACACACCATATGACACATTTCCTCACTCATACGCATACACGAATCATCCCATATGTTTAATTCATATGTCAATACATAGATCCAAACTCTTTTCACTGTTTGTTGATATTACTGTAGACCAGGGATCCTCAAATGTAGTACTGCATCACACTAGAGTTCCGCGTGGACTCACCATTGATGCCGGATATAAGAAGTGACTGGGCGATACAATACTTATCTGAGACCAACACACGGTAATTATTTTTTATTTGTCACATTGTAATAAGGGAATTATGTTTTGGTATTTTGTGTATCCACATTCAACATAGTGATTCGAAATCCAATTTAAACTGTTGGACTAGTTCTTACGATCTCATCTTCAATCGTCAGAAGTTATTCCATCAGTTTATCTTTACCTTAGGCTCGTTTTGTCCATAAACTTACGGAACAAAGTTGTAGACTCGGGTAGGAGCAAACTAATACCATGACATTAATAATTATGCTATGTTTTATTAGGAATGAATTAATGTCGTCAATATACGTATGTAGCTGTAATACATTTTTACCATACATGTTATCCTGTTTTACGTGGTCCTCTTAACATATTTATTAGAACCAAAGCGGATTTCAATATTAGAAGAATAGTTACTGGATGTGAGTAGAACTCTGAGAGGAATTTAATCGTACTTTTAAACTTTAAAAAAGAAACATTACTGAAGCTGTTCTATTATTTATACAATTGAGACCACAACAATTCTGAGTGACCAATCACTGCTCTCTGGAGTTATAACTCTGCTATTTTAGCCACAGCTGTTGTTCAGCCAATAATTGTTTTTCTCTGTTTGCTTTGGATGGAATGGAGATTTATGACGTATTCTTCACAAGGCCTTGCAAGATATGTAAAACAAATTCATGTCTTAGCTTAAGAATCTCGTTTTCTAGGGAAATGGTCTTAGGTTGAGTCCTGGTTATGTCAAATTAAACAGAGTGCACTTTAACAAAAGCTTTCGGTAGTTATTTTTAGAATCTTGCGAGCTTACGTACGACTGATCTTCGTGTATCCGTAACATAAATTGCATTTCAGATCACTTTGAATCAATTTCAAAATATGTCAGCGTTATTGTATTAACATAATATCATTTAGAGTAGGGGAATAAAAACATTGTTGTATATTAGATTAGGAACATACTCTACCGCTGTTTTTGCTGAAATTATCATACGTTAATGGTAATGCATAAAGTGATACAGGTAACAGATGTGCAAAGTAAACTTTCAATAAAGAAATTTCACAAAGTTACCATAATTGATACTTTAAAGATGGTTTGAATGAATTGGTTTCATAGTTTAGAAATTTAATACGTTTTGAGCTTTTAATATAAACTAAACACATTTAACGTATACTTTATTAAGGTATAATTTACGAAAACATGCGAGATGCATTCATATATGGGTACATGTGACTTACGGGTTTATAAAATCATGTGGTATATACATATTTAAGACATTCAGATCTTTCAAGAAATTCCACATGCATTTAGCATGGCAATAATAAAATAGATTTCCCAGGGACATGTATAAAAGAACGGCAAAAGCTCCACAAAACAATTGTTTCTGAATGTTAGCAATTGGAAATGCATTGTGGGTAGCTGGGGAAGGAACTGGCCGCCTTAAATAAAACCCCAGGAAAAGAACTTCTTTGAGATCATCAATTATGAGGTCGAAGTTCTTCCCACAATGCATGGAGATTGCAGGCGGTCAGGGCTTCGTCCTAACTTGTTTACATTATTCTTGAAGAATTTCAGAATAGAAAGTAAGAATGCACAACTAGATCTATTAAAGCGTATTCACAATATCCACTATACTATCCGGGATTAACTGATAAAATAATGTAAAATCTACTGAATCCCTAGTTGCAAGTGTCATACGTGAGACTATGCAAACAAAGAAAAGCTTGTGTAACAAGAAGCGTAGGTTTTAAATGAAATATCTCAATGTTTTCATTTTTTAACATTACAGAGCTTGCTACCGTGATACTCGATCATATTGACAATGATTTGATGATGAATACTGACATGAAACTCACGAAAAGCCAATCTGCTTGTGGCTCAGCAGGCAAGTGAAGGGGGAGTCAGTAATAGTTATCCACAAGATGATCTAACTTTATTTCCTTTAGTTTGAATTGCATTCAGGAGACGATGGAAGACACACAAAGATAAATTTGAAGGAGGAACCATCAAGTGTTGTGATGGACTGAAATTTGTCCATTGAAGAGCTATTTGAAGTACAAATGGAGACAAAGTAATATAATAGTAATAAATAAACTTGACTCTTAACACCAAGGCTACCAAATAGTTACAGTAAGTTACATAGACAGATACTGTGTACCATAACAATAAATGAAAAGCTTGATTAATATGGGAGTAGTTCGGAAACAGTAATAAACTACTAAATAGCGACTATAGAAATCAACAGCACTTCAAATTTATAATTCTCGAAACCGATTATCCGTTTTTGTTTGCAAGTCTCTTACGGTTATCTACCGTTCATTCCATAATCACTGGCCATGCATATGCATTTAGTTGATATCTGAGTTATGTGAAATATCTTTGGTGTGGAAACAAGTACAAAATAATTATTACATGTAAGAGACCCCTACACGCTTAAATTTTCACTAATATTGCTAACTTGTATACGAGTAAGTAAATTAACTTTGATTTTGAAATAATGTAATTTGGTGAAGCTTATACCATAAATAATTATATTTGCAGTCAGGTTCCTACAGAGGGTTATGCTAGAAGTTTTCAAATCTAAACCACTTAAGAATGGATTAAGATGGACATATAAGACTTTGGTGCATCAGAGGGAAGGATACACGACGCGAAGTTGTTCCACTTTTAACGTTCAATTATCTCATTTACTCTTTTCATAAATGATAATATTTTCCGGTTATTTCGTAACAAATGCTTAACACTACATTCTGTGTCAAGTTCTAAGGAAACATATTTTCTTTTAAGTTGTTAACATAAATGCATTTATAATGTAACTTTGTTGTTACTTGAAAATACTGGTTTTTAAAGCGAGTACAAAATCTAGGATACAATTGTTGGCCTTGATCTAATATCTGGTGTAGTATAAAGTAATCCATTATTTTGCCAATAGATGGCTTCAGTGACCTGTATCTCGCGTTGAATAAGTCCGATCGGGTTCAACGAGATGGCGTTCAAACGATGAGATTGCGTACTACAAACACCGTTCACAGATAGTTGTGATGAGTTGACTCAGTGTTGTGTGAGATCGCGTCAAAATGGACACTAGCAAAGAGAAAATACGCTATATTTTACAGTTTTTCTTCGAAAAAGGCGAAAACGCAAGCCAGGCGGCTGCAAATGTGAATAGTGTTCATGGTCCTGATACTGTAACAGCCAAACACGCGCAATTTTACTTTCGTCGATTCCGTGCCGGTAATTTTGACGTCAAAGATGTACCACGCACTGGAAGGCCACGTGTCGAACATGTCGATAAAATCATGGACATTGTCTTGTCGCGTCCGACCATCATGTAAGCACTGTTTCGATTGCCCAAGAGCTAAACATTGCACAAAAAACCGTGTGGAACCATTTGCATAAGGCTGGATACACAAAGAAGCTTGATGTATGGGTGCCACACGAGTTAACGCAAAAAAATCTCATGGACCGAATTTCCATCTGCGAATCGCTGCTGAATCGCAACAAAAGCGACCCATTTCTGAAGCGGTTGGTGGCTGGTGATGAAAAGTGGATCACTTACGACAACGTCAAGCGAAAACGGTCGTGGTCGAAGAGCGTTGCGCCGGCGCAGACGGTGCCCAAGCCAGGATTGACTGCAAGGAAGATTTTGCTGTGTTTTTGGTGGGATTGGCAGGGAATTATCTACTATGAGCTGCTCCCCTACGGCCAAACCCTTAACTCGGAACTATACTGTCAACAATTGGACCGTCTGAAGGCAACAATCGCCCAGAAGCGGCCAGATTTGGCCAATAGGAGAGGCATTGTGTTCCACCAGGACAACGCCAGGCCACACACATCGATAGTGACTCGCCAGAAGCTCCGGGAGCTTGGTTGGGAGGTTCTTATGCATCCACCTTATAGTCCGGACCTGGCACCGAGTGATTACCATCTGTTCCTGTCCATGGCGAACACGTTTGCTGGTGCAAAATTCGCGTCAAGAGAGGCTTGTGAACATCGACTGTCTCAATTTTTTGCCAATAGGGACAAGGGCTTCTATGAGAGAGGCATGATGATATTACCTTCCAAATGGCAACACGTTATCGAACAAAACGGCGCATATGTAACCTAAATCGGATCATTCTAACTATGGTAAGTCAAGCCTTCAATGTCATGCAAAAATAATGGATTACTTTTTACTACACCAGATATTAGGATTTGTTACGAATAGACTGATTTGATATTATTTGCTGATTGTTTCTACTGAATTTAGTTTAATTTCAATGCTCAGATTCTAAGTACTTATATACGAGAGAAAAATATCTTTATTCAATATTAATAAAGGTGAAAATAAGTAGTAATTTTAATTAAATCTGCTGACTGAATGAACATTCCTTTCTTCCATGTTGGAAACATATTTCTTTCCGTCCTATGGAGACTAAATTGAATAGCACGTAGAAACAGACTTTGTGATCAAGTCAATTGTCTAATAATACTATAAAGATTTATTTTGTGAGAACGTAACGTTCTAAAGAATGGGACATTTTGTGAAATTTCTTTGTTTCTTATAAAAGAAAATTCCCAAATTACTTTCTTTGTTTCTATTTGTTTCTCAAAACGCTTCTTATAATTGGACCAATTATCATCCACTTTCATATTTCAGTAATATTTATGTTATTTAGTCCCAAATATGCGTAATGTTAGCTCCATGAAACGAAAATCACCATCATTCTCATGTTTGAGAAATGTTTTCAATATCTGTTTATAGTTTCCAGTTAACTTTCAACAATTATCTTTCAGAATAATTTAGGTCGAAATACTAATCATAATTAGATCGAAAATAAACGCATTAGAATGAGAATTAAATTTACTGAAATACATGAAACCCGCTTTTTCACCACCTCGATGGACTGGCAAAAGTTTGCAAAGCTGCACAACATTTTTACATGCGTTAGACAGGACGCATCCGTCCTAGTCTAGTTTCAGTGGAACTGGAAGGAAGATGCTTCTACAGTCGACTTATGGTGGAATAGAATGTTAAAATCATGTGTGTCTCACTTATTGGAACTCATAATCATAGGATGTTTCCCATAATGACGAGGAGAAGCCAAACACGGAACACTTCATTCATGCTTCACTGTAGAATTCCATTCTCACTATAAGGAACATGACAACGAAAAATGGTTTTAAAAAATTTAACTCCATGGAAATTATTTTATATTTTGTTAATGGAATAAATTAATAATACAGTATTGATCTTTGCGTACCTTCAAAATGTACCGACAATTCCTGCAAGATTTCTACAAACTAACATCTTTACGATTTAAAATAGTTGAACATTCTTTTAGTATCCAAAAGCCCTGTTTCTGGAAAATAGCACATACAACAAATTGACAAAATGTGATACAGTAAAATATATTGTGTCCAATAGATGCAGAGATTGGCTAAATTGGGAGTCTACATATCAGCAAAGCATTAAAATGTTTATCCACTTCTATTTTCATAACATTCTTCTTACACATTCGGCATTAACTATTTGCTCACACTCGAAGTGTAAACTTGATCTGAGATTATCTTTTAAAGATTGTTATACTTTGGAACGAATGCTGTACTGAGAAACTATAAGTGAGAAATTTTGTACAAGCGTTTGTATCTTTCGTGAGCTTTTGTAATGAACAATCTTAACAATTTAAATAAATATTATTGACGTTTCTGTGTGAAAGGAAGACTTTGTTAGGCTTAAAAGAAGGTAGGAAAGAAATAAACATGAAAGACACCTAATTTAACCTAATAATCAAAACATTGTTTGACATATTTAAACCGTGCTTTAATTCATAGCTGCTATTACGTTTCTACCTTTTTCTTTATTTCCTATCTTCTTTCCGTTTTGATAAAGTATTTCAAGTAAGACCGAAATGTCAATGTTTATTTAAAAAGTTAAATTTTGTCACTGCAAGAAGTCCATGGAGGATCCACACTTAGGTAAAAGTTTCTTTCTTACATTAACGTTCTCAATAATAGACTTTTCATAGCCAACTTATTTATTTTAAACTACGTATACATGTTTTATGTTTAGTATATTAAACATGTGGGACCATGTTGGTTTAAATAGTGTTTGGTATAATGATATATTTTAATATAACCAATCAGCTAGAAAAACATTCGTTTCAAGAAGCGGAGAAATTTTGGGTTTATAAGTGTATAGGAAATAATACCTTATTATGTACTGATTATGTAATGCATAAGCAATATGCATTACAGCAGCTTTGCGTGTTGTTTCGGCTTTCACTTTCGTATCTAACATATTTTGTAGCATGCTTCTAATCAGTTGTTTCAGTTTTTCCATTCTGTTTGCAACACCAGAAATTACAGAAGTCATCTACAAGTGTACTGATGGAGTCATTTCGGTACAATGCTAATCATATGTGAATCTCCCAATGTGAGTTTCAGGTATTATTTCACTAAAATTGCTAGTAAAGTGTTATACTTAGAAAATATGTTTAATTCTTACAATACATTATCATTGGAATGATAAGGGTAACAACGTTGAAACTGCATTTTTGGGCGATTTGGAGCTTTTGGTCCCACCTGTTAGTTCACAACGTGTATTACGAGTACAAAGTTGCAATACACCTAACAATGTACGTGCAAAAAATTTTGGTTACATTAAAAGAATGTTTAAATAATTCAATGTGTTTCAATGTGACTTGAAATGTTATTTTTCATTATTTTGCCAAATGAGTTCAAATGGAGTCTAATTGTTTTGCCCCTTTACCCTTCATTTGCCCTGTCGTTCCTGCCAGCTTATCTGAAGGAAACTTACCCTTCCATGTTCTTCTCTTTTCTGTTTCTCTTACTTTCTCCCTTTAATACTTTCTGTGAATTACCTCAATTTTCTTTCTCTTCAATCAATTTTTCCACAAACAATTCCAGCGTTTACAATGTCCTAACCTGCATAGTTTTTGTCTTTACCATCACCAGTAGACTACATTTATCATCTATTGTTCTTAATACATCAATAAAGAGTGCTATTCAGATACACCTTCCCAATTCCAATCGTTCCTTTCACTCTCTCCGCTTGTCTTAATAATCTGTTAAATATTTTTAGAAATTGTCTTGGAGCAGTGCAAGTACTATCGAGTAAATTTGTAACCTTCATATCTCAGTGCAGTCGTACCGGAATGTTTAGAAACACTTGAAATTTATGTACAGGATATCAATGAAGTCCATTACCACGCCCTATATTATCGAAACTGCTGCGTATATAAAAAGCAAAAACATGTATTTCATTTTTTTTTTAGGAACTAGCATTTTCAGTCATGAAAGTTCCCCGGTTTCCCAGCAAGAAATTGGAGTGGTTCAAACAAAAATTGCAAATGAATTTATCGGTTGATATGTATCGACAAAAGAAATATTGTGAAGCAACATTGGGCAAGGCGCGAAAATGTTCATCCGGATGAACCTTTATGGTCAATTGTTGTAATGAGACTCTTTTCTCCAAGATCCCAGTATATACAAACGAGAAAACCTTCTGTACTAACCGATACTTTTCTTAAAGGAGCTACTAAGTGGATATGCATGTAAATGTTTCATTTCTTTGAAGATAATGAAATTTTAGTTATTGTATTTCCTTCCATTATCAAATTTCCGAAGACAAATTTTACCCTTCTTAATAAATAGGAGATCTGCCCTTTAAGGGAGATGCTGAGATGTTGGCGTCGATGCAGCGCTGTGCTCTATTTATCAAACTGTGAGACTCGCGTAGCAGCTCTGCCTGAGCGATGTAACAATAGCATTTTCAATGTTCTGCTGGAGCACTTCTAGTGCGTGTGTGGGGATTACTTGAGTACACCTGACCCTTCAACTTGTCTCACAGGTAAAAGTTACAAGGAAATAGATCAATCGAAAGTGGGGGTTAGTAGATTTTACTGACTTTGCTGACTCTCCTTCCTCACCGAATATCCCATTTCTCATGACAAGATTCCAGGTGTGGGGTGTTGCTCCAACATTCTGAAATTATCCAGACGCTCGTTTATCTTCTGTTAGTTGATCCACAGATGGATTAAACTGATTTTGGACATACCGGTGATCATTAACAACTTGGTGAAAGAATCAAGGTGTAATTCTGGAACTGGGCATTGCGCACCAATCACAAACCTTAAGATTATTTAAGAGCTGTTGAACGTACTGTTGAGGATATGCTGATGAATAATGGCGCGTGTTCTGTGAGTTCACTTAACAAAACATAATGAACCAAGCCTCATCTGAAGAAATTAAAAACTGAAGATCCAAAAGTTCTGATTCAACTTCATTCAGAAACCACCAACAGAATTGAAAACGTGCAGGTTTGTCTGAAAGCTTTAACTCATGCACAACAGAAAATTTGTAAAGGACAAGGAGGCAGTCCATTTTGATAATGTTCTGACATGACAGTCCCTTAATTTCCAGTTGCAGAGATAACCGGCCTTGAGATTTTGTTGGACATTTTTGCAGGCTATCATTCACTTGAGCAATGTTTTGGGCATGTTTGGGATAGTTTCGTTTTTTTTTTCACTACAGAGCTCGTTTCGTGCCCTTTTGTCACTAAATTTTGCATTGCTTATTTTGCTTGGTGGTTTGCCAACACATTTCCATTCTTAAAATGGTACAAGCTACAACCCTCCCATTTTTAACATTTTTCAAAATATTTAAAAAACCTAAGAATATTATCAAAAATGTCAATTCATAACGCAATAGAACTCACGAATTACTACGGAATGTAATTTACAACGATCACGAGATCGTGTCCATTGACGAGTGATATATTTTCAAAGATTATGACGTCATTATTTAATTGAAGTCTGAGTACTCATCAATCAAGAAGATTTCGAGATCGCTGTCCATTGCATTTCATAGTAATTTGTGAGTTCTAGTGCGCTATGAATTTATAGTTTTGATAATACTCTTAGTTTTTTAAATATTTTGAAATATGTTGAAAGCGTGGGGATTGGAGAAAGGAGCCCTCTTATACACTTGAAAAACAGTTCAGTGCACGTTTTTCACGAATTCACAAAGAACACGCGCTTTTTTATTGTTAGCACCATTTCACGTTGCATTCAACTGATTAATTGACATCTACACCTCTCACTCAAACAACTGGTTGCTGTCACGTGACTGCGATCAGTCAATCAACTGGTTGCTGTCACATGTTCACGTGTCTGTCCATGCTCTTCTCACACTCAATTGTGTCTGTCCCAATTTCTAATTACCTTTTTGCTGTTTAGATTACATTTTCATGAAATTCCGAAACCATTTCCCGGGCCGGATTTATTTTGTCCACTTTATATGTTCGAAATGAGTCCAGTTAACTTCTAGACAGAAAAATAGACTGCTATGAAAATATGTTAAAGTTTCCGATGAAATGTCATTCTCTGTTCTATATCTTCGATACTACTGGTTTTGTTTTGTAAACTACAGATTTTAGGTGATACAATACAAAAGAATAATTGGAGATAAATCCGGCGATTGTGCTGCCATTGGATAGGGCCGTGACAAGCTATCCACCTATTTGGGTGCACTTCATTGAGGTACATCGTGCTGAACAATTATATTTTTGCACCAAATCCAGGCAGTCTATTTTTATAAAATATATTTTTCACGAGATCAGTTATTAAAAGGTCCACTGTGTCCAGTGAAAGATGCAAGTACGGATCACCATCTAAGTTTTGCCAATAGATAAAGGCCTTATTATGTGGTTAGCAGTCTGTACCTGCCCTTACTTGAGGAGATGCGAATTGAATTGATCCCAAAAGCTAACGTTAAGTTTATTGGCACAACCATCAAGATGAAAAGAGTTTTCGTCAGTTTAACGCATGTGTTCCAAGAACCTCTCCTTTTCAGCAACCTGATGAGAAATAATTTCGCGAAACTAGATTCGCTCTCAAAATCATGAGTTCCTAGTTCTTATATCATGTGCGTTTTGTATGGGTGAAATTTATGTGCGTTGAAACCTTTACTAATTGAAGTTTCCTGCTTCCTTTATTATCTTTTCAATGACTTAGTAACAACTCTCTGATCCTTGAGAACGACTAATCGTGACAGCAAATAATATATTGTATTCCTGATGCGATAAACTTTCCTCTGACGTCTCCCAATAATTGATCGCCTTCCGTATCTGTCCATTCTAGATACCATCTTCATTTTTCCACGAAAAGATCATGTTCATGTTCCGATTGTACATTCCAACGACTGACATGTATTGTTCTCCATTGTTTCAAGCTTACACAAGCTAATCCTTACAGATGTGTTCAAATTATTAAACTCAATATTTATTTTCCCTCAATCAATTTTTTTTTGTAGAAAATTGTATCGGCATATTTTTTTAGTTAATTCTAATTACTGTAATTTAATTCCTTACTCATTGTATTACATGGCACGTATGCTTCTGAGCACAAATAATAGTTTTCTGACACTGTTAACTTGGTGGCAGGGCGCTCCATTTTGTATATGTTTATTAGGTATCCACCAAATCAGGTTACAAGCTATGGGAGTAGTTGCTTTTGAAGAACGTTTAGCTTGTCTTGCTGCATTATTATTTCTACTGTATAAAGTCTTCTACTGCCGAAGACAGACATTACACTCCAAGCCATGATTCACAAAAGATGATTTACACATTGTAACCTGAAAATCTCTCCAAGTCAACGCCGATCATATCATCAATAGTCATGATAAAGTGAAACATATGTTCATAAATTCACTAGAAGTTCAGTGTTTTAGTTCTTGTGTCCACTAGAAACGCTTTTTGCATAGTTGGAGTATCCCAGACCATCTAGAGACTTGCTTACTCTGTGTGGAGTATTTCGACCTTTCTTCCTTAGTCAGTGTGACTTTTTGCCCTTTAAACAAAGAGGTCCTGCAACACTCCGGTACCAATACCAGTCATATTTATGCCTAAGTAATACAAGTGGCTTTTCTGTTCCTTAGAGCCAAGTTTTATCTTTTTATACTTACTACTTTTGGAATAATATTTGAGAACAAAACGAATTTTAGAGGAAAAACTTTTCGATATTTTGAACGGTTTGGGACCTATTGTAGCTGAATGTTACAGTAGTAGTATTACATCACCAACGTCGTCCATTGTCAATAACTCAAAAACTAGTGGGTGTAGATCACTGAAACAAAAAATAATTATAAAAGTTCATGTCGAGAACTGATCTTTTCTTGGATCTCGAGTTATTTTGGGAAGCAGTGGCTTGTAGAAAATACGTGTAAGAAGATTCAATTTAAAAATGTCAAATGGGACTCGGGTTAAATATTATTTAGGTGGAAACCTTACTTAATTATAAACAATTTTAGAAGGAAACATATTGTGATCATCGCAGCCGTTTGGGAGCTAAAGTTTATTCAAAAGTTCTGCCCTATATGAAAACTGCCGTTATTAAACCAGAGCCTTTGAATAAACTGTAGCTCCCAAACAGCTGCGATGATCACAATATTTTTCCTACTAAAATTGTTTAGAATTAAGTAAGGTTTCCATCTAAATAATATTTAACCCGAATCCCACTTGAAATTTTCAAGTTGATACCCTAACACGTATTTCCTATGCTCCACTGATTACCTAAGTACGATAGATCGTTCTTCATATGAACTTTTATCATTAAAATTTTTGTTTCAGTGTTCTACACACATTAGATTTTAAGTTATTGCCAATGGGCGATGTTGGTGAAGTAATACTCCTGTGACACGGAATAAATAAATAGAAATATATGAAAGCAACAATGAAATATTGTATTGTCACTCGACTTAATTCGCTTTGCAATATGTCATCATTGCATGGCGTCAGGAAATGAGTTTAATTAACATTGCAAGATCTAAAGACACGATGAACCATTGTGAATTAAAGAAAAGTGTCTAAAAATAGCAAAGCAAAAATATCACATTGTCATTTGTGGTGAAACTGGAATCGCGATTTGTCCATTGCCTCAACAATGCACATCAAATACTTTCTATTCTTCAGGCATTTTTTCATCTTCTTTTCAGCAACTGACATTGAATATTCTTTACGGTGGGATGGTGTGCTCTTGAGAGAAGGAAACTGATCAGCATCATTGAGTAATTCTTTTAAAATCATGTTTCTCCCCCTCCTTGCTTCTGAAAATCAGAACACGTTTTCTACTTTGACAAATCTCTCTCTTCTTCTCCTTCTATCGCATACTGAAGAATGACTCATTTACTTGTTGCAATATCTATACAGATCCTCGAACCCCTTCCTTCTTCAAAAATCTTCTAAGTTAATTTTGCCTGTTCGGTTAGCTTTTGGCATTGGGTGAAGATATGACACTTGGCAACGCAGTTGTCAATACTGAAGAAACTAGTTCATTGTCTTGAAAATACATCTGTTGAACGTAGGATTACATTCTCTTTATAGATCTCCGGCACTCGTGAATCGAAAAAAATATCTTTTTAACTCACTCCGGGTCGCGACCTTTGCCCTGAGGCAACATAAATAAAGCCATGTATACAGACAATGGAGAACTAAAGTCTTAGCCCACATCGCCATGGGAACCCGCCATAATACAGTCTAAATCAGAGTTTTCAACGTCCAAAACGTCTAACAAATCCAGTTGTTAAAATCGGTACAATTAGCAATATGCTGGGCTCAATTTTCTGTACGTAGTAACTACTGCATAAAAGATGTCGCACGGGAGATGGTTAAGAATACATATTTTTATATTTTGCATTGAAACTATAATACATTAAATATATAGAGTAGAGAACTTAAGAAACTAGGCACGCTGAACCAAGCCGCAGCTCATATGGAACCAAGTAGAACAGAGCCGCGATTCCTCATGAGCCAAGCCGTGACTCACTTTGAGCCGAGACGAACCGCAGCTCCATCTGAGCCGAGCTGAACCGAGCAGTAACTCACTCTGAACCGAGCGTCGACTCACCGTGAGCCGAGCCGAACCAAACGCGGCTCACAGCGAGCTAAGCCGAACAGAGTCGAGGCTCACAGCGAGCCGAGCCGAACCGAGCGTCGGCTCACAGCGAGTCGAGCCGAACCGATCCGTGGCTCGCTCATATTGAACCGAGTTGACTTCGGCTCAGCTCGAGCCGAGCCAATTGACGTAACTACTACATACAAGACCATTAAAGTTGTTCATCAGGATAGAATTTTAAATTTAAAAAATCATCATACCAAATAATCTTCCCGAAGTCTGACAAGGAAAACACATTTCTATGCTTTTTTTCGGTTACATTCGAACATAATTGTCAAGTTCACTGTCGAACTAGACTAGACGACAGACCATATCTCAAGTATTTCTTGTCCAATTTTCTTGTATTATAGCCAAAGGCGGTTCTAGGCCGGGGCCGGGGGATCTGCCACCCCCACCCCCAGTTTTGTGCAGCGAAGATAAACTAATATCCTCAATTGCGTTGAAATATTTAGTATAATTAATATTTACTTTGCAAGGAGTTTAATGTTATCGATTCTTGAACATGAAATGAAGTGTACCATGATAAACTTCATCTATAAACATGGGGATGGTGTCACAGTGTATGTTAGAAACTGTATTTTGTCAAGAATTAAACGATTTTTTAATTTCTTGGAACAAATTTCAAGTAGTTATTTTATTGTTTTTTGGTTATGTAACACAGTATTTTTTTGTTTTTAAAATACTTTAGAAGTCTTCACTATCAACAACGTTGTAACAAATGGAAGAACACATCATCTATAAAAATAATTTATTGCTTATATAAAATGCGGTGTTATTTCGAAATTATACCACCAGTAGCTTATATCGAAAACGACAGAACCCTAATCGTTGTCCAACTTAGTTCTTACTATAAAAATAATATAGACAATTCTAGTCCGACCTACAAATAAAAAGTAGAAATATTTGTTGCTGTTTTTTTTAAATCGTCTTATTTAAGTATAAATTGGTGTTGAATTATACAATATATCCAGTGTGGTATTTATAGTTTTTTAAGTATGTGTGTGTAGAGGAAGGGACTCTTAATGCCGTTTAATGTAGTGTTAAAGCCAATCAAGTCATTATATCCAGTGTAAATTTGTCAGTTAACTATAAGTTTTCCTCAGTAAATTCCATGCGCTGATTAAAATATTAAAATGTTCACTTTTTTGCTTCAAATAATTATTGTTTTCTTACACTGGAAATGGTTTCAAACGTACATATTTCCTTCATAGATATAACAAAGGAGAATTAATATGCAATTAAAAAAATGACTGGAAATTACTAATGTGTATGACACTCACCCACGCAAACAAACATTTGTTGGGTCATTGTCTGAGAACAGCTTGTACTGAAAAACGCATTGGAAAAAATGATGGGAAGGCAAAAGAGGAAAGAAAGAGAATGTAGATTATGGACAGCAGGACAGGATCAAACTAGAAACACTTTTGATGTGTGAGAAACATATATATATATAAATATGAACTTTCACTTTGTTTTTGATTCATAGATTTTGAAAAAGCTTTCGATTCGGTCTCCTTGGCAGCAGTACTTAAATCACTTGAACATCAAGGCATCGAAAGTGCAAACATCAAGTTACTGCCAAACATTTACTCTACTGCCACATCTGTCATTAAACTACATCAAGAAAGTGAAAAACTTAAAGTTGGAAAGGTGGTAAGACAAGAAGATTCAATTTATCCAAAACTGTTTTGTGCAGTCCTGGAGAGAGTATTCATAAATTTAAACTGCGAAGAAGTTGGAATTAAAATTAATGGCGAATATCTTCATCGCCTATGGTTCGCTGATGATATAGCCCTGTTTGCTTCAAGTGCAGAAGCACTACAAACCAGAATGAAAGAACTGAGTAACGAGAGTTCGAAAATAGGCCATAAAAAGGAACTTAAGTGAACCAAAGGAAATGTACAATCAACATGCTGCAAAGAAGGAACTAAATATTAACGTTGAGCCAATAGGCATAGTTGATGAGTATGTTTACCTAGGCCAGCTTAAAACATCGAATGTTAAGTTGACTGATGAAATAAATAGAAGATGTAAAATGGTGTCACTGCCTTAGGGATGTGACAGTTGCTCCCTAATCAACTCAATTACTTAATTTCACATCACGCCACTCAACAATCACATGGAAGTCATGAGCTTTTAAATCAAAACTTCAAACATTGAAAGTCATTTTTTTTCTGCGGTTCTGCGGTTCTGTGTGGAGTTCTTTTGAAAGACTACACTTTATTTTCAGAAGCAAACTACCAATGTGCCTCAAGCGTAAAGTTTATAATGAATGTGTCTTACCCGTGATGATGTACAGCTGCGAAACTTGGGCATTGAATGCGCAAACGACTCCAAGATTGAGAGTCACACAAAGAGCAATAGAGAGATGCATGCTAGGAATAACTATTAGGCACCGGAGGACAAATTAACGGATTCGCGCTCAAACAAAGGTAGAGGATGTAATCAAGACTGCGAAGAATATGAAGTGTAGATGGGCCGGTCACATAGCTAGACGATCAGATGGAAGATGGCCGACAAATGTACTCCATTTGATTCCTAGAGAAAAGAAACGACCGAGGCGACGGCCAAACGTAAGATGGGTAGATGAAACCAAGCGTTTTCCAGGAGCTACATGGATGAGGATAGCAGCAGACCGAGATATGAGGAAAGAAAAGGGGGATGGCTTCATCCAGCAGTGGGTAGAAAACGGCTGAATATGATATATATATATATATATATATATATATTGTGTCCATAAAGTAAGTTGTCACCCCGTAAATCTCCGAAACGACTGCGAATATGAGCAAACGCAAAACACGTAATTCATTATTTTGAGGAGCTTGAATTTTGAGCTATAAAAGTTCCAACCCAGACCACAAAAATTGGGGAACGGGGGCCAACTTGAAAATTTCAAATGGCAAAGGGAGTCGAGTAATATATCGTTTAAAAGGTTTCGACAACGAAAGTTTCAAGTCACTGTGTTGACCCTATCCAAAATAGCGGCGGTCACATTTCGTGTCCATAAAATCCGTTGCCACCCTGTGTATCTTCAAAACGACTGGGAATATAAAGAAACGCAAATGCACGTCCTTCATTATTTTAAGGGCCTAACATTTTTAGCTATGAAGGTCCGCTTCGTGTCCCAAGGGAGAGTAAACGGAGGTCAGGGTCTAGGTAAAACTGTCAAATGACAAAAGTGGTCGTGTGATACCTAGTGTCAACGGGTTTGATACAAGAAATAATTTGGGGAAACATTAAAATTTCAAATTGTTTTATATTCCAAATGGCAGTAAGATGAAAGGGAAAACGAAAGGTATATTCTTCACTCAGACAGCAAGAGGTCTAGCAGTTACTCTTCACAGAAAAATCTGTATGTTGTTGTCATGATCCTTTTCGAAGTTCTAAAACACCCAAAAGTAAACTGCTGTGTTAGTCCCATAGTTTTGTAATGCTAGGAACATTTCGAAACATTTTCTTTTTCTTTAATTTTTTTAGGAGAGTTTGCTGATGAATGTAAATTGTCAATGTTGTGAAGGGGTTCCAAATTGCTGACAATGAGTTTTAAAGCATGTTCCTAAGTACATATGCCTAAACCACTAAATAATGTCTTTCCAGTTACACTTCGCTGATTAAAGTTTCGGAGATACACGCGTTGCAGTTACTTATTTATAGGCTGAATATGTAGAAACTATTTAGTGGTTAAGGCATATGTACGTAGGAACATGCTAAAAAACTTATTGTCAGAAATTTGGAACCTCTTCACAACACTAACAATTTACGTCCATCAGCAAACACTCATAAAGAAAATTAAAGAAAAGAAAATATTTCGAAATGTTCTTATCATTACAAAACTATGGGACTAATATAACAGCTTAGTTTTGGGTATGTTAGAACTTCAAAAAGAATCATGACAACAACAGATAGATACAGATTTTGCTGTGAAGAGTAACTGCTAGACCTCTTGCTGTCTGAGTGAAGAATAGAAGTTTCGTTTTAGAACGTTCATCTTACTGCCATTTGGAATACGGAACAATTTGAAATTTTAAGGTTTCACCAAATTATTTATTCTATCACACCCGTTGACACTAGGTATCACACAACCACTTTTGCCATTTGACAATTTTACGTAGACCCTGACCTCTGTTTACTACCCCTAGGGGACACGAAGTGGACCTTCATAGCTAAAAATCTTAGCCCCTTAAAATAACCATGGACGTGTTTTTTCGTTTGCTTACACTCGCTTTGATGAACAGAGAGGGAGACAGAGTTTTGAAACAGAAAAGACAATGCATCCTTGAACCGGTCTCGAACAGCGTAGAATGATAACGCAGAATTCGAGGATATGTGCGCCCTACTACGTCCCCGATATTGCTCCATCGCATTGAATGTTGTTTCGTTCCTTGACACACTACGTCTATGGGATACATCTCATTGGTTATGTTGGAGTGGAAAGTGTATGTTTGGAGATTTTGACTAAACTACCACTTTGGTATGTATCTACATTACATTTAGATTTGGGGTAGTTGATAGTGACTCAACACAATGACTTGTACTTCGCGCAATAACGTCTACTCATGGTTAAGGAATGATGCATATACTGTATCTACCATACTAACATTATGCCTAACTATCACAGTGTTATCACATTATAAGTTTAGGGATAACATTGTTATTACCTATTTTAAATGTATTTATGGATCAGGATTTGCATAATACGGATCCATAAAATACGTTGAAAACTCGAAATTGCAACCGAAACAATTTAAGCAACAACGATTCTTTTTTTAGTTAATTTGTTTACAACAATAGTTCTGTTACATAGTAATTCCACAACATGAAGATAATAACAATCGATTTAGTGTAAATGTACGTAATACCAGGTTTTTATTAAACTATTCATAAAATACTAATATTTAATAGTATATAGATCATGGCCACCTTACTAGTATGTTCTTTCTCGAGATTTGCATAGGAATTTGGTTGTCTTTTTGTACCCCCCGAAATTTAATTTTCCAGTTTATTTTTCGCATATTTTGAAGTTTTTTCAACCTGTGGTTTGTCTAAATACATTTATGCAACTAACAAATAAACTATTTAAGTCCGTAAAATGTTCCACATCTTTCGATTATGAGGCTTCTACGATTACTTAGAGATGAGATAAGTATTAGACAGTTTTTAAATTAATAGTTTAGACGAATGTTCTCTACTATTTACACATGACGTTACTTTGTTTTCTACTAAGAACCATTTTACTTGTTGAACGGCCAGCATACTATATTCTTTTGAACATAATATATTATTCACTTATTTCAAATTATTAGAATTTGGCACACTCCAATATATTAAAGATATTAAAATCTCGCTTTTGTACATTAATGATATATTATGAATCTTCAATATCTTCAGATTCGTCTTCGATTGCGGGAAGTCATATCACGAAATTATTATGGCCATATGCTATTCGGCTACTTTGTGATTAAACTAGTATCGATTTGTTTGAATAGTAAATATTAAACTTTTCATTTCACCTCTGAGAACTTCACGATTTGTACTGTTTGGATTCACAATGGTCTCTGTTTCTAATTCAACGATGGTACCATTAACATCAGGATACAGATAAAGCATTCACTCATGTATACCTCTCTTCCTGATGCCCATAACTGGCTGCGCATCTTTAAATATTTACCTTCACTTAAACGAAAAGAACCCCACTACTTCAAGATGTCAATGGATACTCTGTGTTGAACATTTCTTTCACTGTTCGGAGAATTTTTATAGTTACATTCTAAAAGAAAAAAAACGACAGAAGTTTTTTTTTGTTACCTCCACAAAACATTTGTATTACATGGTTCTGGATATCAATTTTAAATATAGAAAAACTGCAATTAAAGACGAATCGATTTATTTTCGCGATAGAATATAAATTGGAATACCATGGTAATCATTTTAGTGAATATAAATATTTTTGAACTAACTTTTTCATTCTGGGTATAACTTATCTTGATATTTGTATTATTGTCACAGAAATAACTGAATTTCAATCTTATTAATGTAGTTTTTCCTTTTGTACAAATATCATAGAACTTTAAAAAACACTACTCATGCTGTCGATTATATTCACTGAGGAATTCCTGGATTTTCCTAAGTTCAAGAAAGGTAATGATAATGTTATCTTACCAGACCTGAAACCAGGACACTATTGGTTATCCGAACATAGGCGTTCCGATCCGAAACTGCCTTGATTGACCCCGTCTTAATCCGAATGACTTGAACCCTGATCTTGGCCATAATGACTAGGCTGGTTGTAACTGCGTCACCCGTTGATGGAAACTACGATGATTGGTTATCTAGATTCGTCTGTATGCAGAAAGATAGTACGATAATAAAGAATCTTGAAGACTGTGCTACTTCAGTTTCAGTTGAAAAAGGAAATAATTGAAATACAACATACCTCGATATTTTATTAATTGACGATTCCAATACGGATGATGAAGGTGAACCTATGTATGGAAATTTTGAATGATGAACAACAATCCTTCACATGTCTACTGAGTTTAGACACCATGATTAACCTAATGGTTATTGCTAAATGACATGTTTCTAGGATTTTCTTCGAGCTCGCTAAGACCAGATACTGCTGTTCGTTAAGAGCTACATAAACATATTTTTCCAAAAAGTCTATATCTGCCATATTTTGTGTAGACAATGCAAAAAAAATATTTCTAAAAAATCTTGTTTTTCTCTGTCTAAATATCAAGTGCTTGTTCTGTCCATCATAATTTCAGGGCTCCTTTAGAATGCGCTATGTGCAGTGCGTATAGTTTAGCCGAAATGGATGATACAAGTTAATTACAACACAATTAAATTTAATCACTATCAAATTAATTAGTATCTTGTTTCGGGGGAATACATGAATTCCATCCAATTATAAGCTTTAGTAATACAGTATTGGTTGCTATAAAATCAGGAACGCAGATAGTAAACAAAAGAGATACATCTTAGTGAGTGCGTCTTTCGCCATCTGATCAATGCTACGAAGAAATGGACTGGTTTCTGCAAAGAAGGAAGGAAATCTTTGAGATTGGCAGTGTCGGCGTAGACATATATTACACAATAAAATTAAAGTTCAAGCCATCACATAAACAGGTACATCCAATAGTACGTCAAGCCATCAAAACATAATGACACTTGTCAACACATAATTAAATATTCTTACAAAATCCCGCTGTTTCTTTTAGCCATCAGTTTATCTCTCCATTTAATGTATAGTACCTTGTGCACTTAACACGTAACATGACAGGCTATTCAATCACATGCAGGACTTGTGAATACCCGCTGCTCTAAACACTTCATTAACACGGTTTCCTAGTCCCACCAAGAAGTGTCGGGATGATACCTTGAATTTAAGTCCTGTAAAAAAATCTAAACATTATGCCTATCAAGATTTGTCTTCATTTTCATATTTTTATAAATTTTCTGGTCATTTTCAAACCTTTAGCGCAAATATTCTTGATCAGTTTTAAGCAACAATGTAAAATTGGCATAATTCGTAAATTAGGAACAGAATTAGATATAGATAATCTTTTATTATATTCCAATTGAAGTGTACAGGGAAGGGAGAGGATGTCCATTTCTTACAAAAATGAGTTTGCATTCGTAACAAGTGCTGTACAATAACAACTATCCACTATTAAGGATAATCCACAAGCTATAAGGGTATCTTGAATATTAAATCTATGAGAATAAACTTTAAAATGCGTTTTACGAGAAATCACCTGTTTTGACGCCTCTTTCTTTTATTGTACTCTTCGATTACGTTATTTATATCAGCATAGAAATATCCCTTCTACTTAACCAAGTCATCTTTATTCGAATACTGTTTTTCTCTCTATACAGGAAGATGATGTAAATGCTATTAGGACAGACGATCTGGTTCACCCACAAGGCGAGGATATGCAAACATGATGAGTCTCTGTTACGGTCGAGGAAAATGCATCTCACTGAGGTTGAAACTTATTCAAAAGTCACAGGTAAGAATACAGGATTTTGATTTGCCTCAAGGCTTCTAATCCCAGTTGGGGTCTTAAAAGCAATTAATCACAGAGCTGATATTGTAACTCTCGTCCTTAGCACATTATCTTCATATAATGAAAGGCAAAGGCAGCTGTATTATATAACCCTTCCCTGTATAAGCGATTATATCAAGTTTCTTTTTCTGAAAACTCTTTTGTACCATCTGATTACCATCTCCACTCGTTTGATCATATCGTCAGACCGGCTTGAGAGAGGTCGAGATTGTCTTTGTTTGTTGTCACACGACGTTCTGCCTTCTTTGCATTGTCGCACCCGCGAACGCACATTAGACACATCCATCACCACATGTCTCACAAACTGCTGATAAATTTCAAGCGGTGTCACACCACGCAAATAAAGAAATCGAATGATTACACGCTGTTCTTGTAATGTAACGTCGCCATTTTACGAGTATCGTAAGTATACAAAACAGTCATCACTCTCGCCACTACCGCTAGAATACTGTATGCCGTAGGGTGCTGCTATCTCTGTCACGCATTGTCAGCGAACTTCCGAGGACCCGGTCTGATCTTAAAACAAATGCCCCGGTACGAAACTTCTGATTGACCCGGTCCGAAATTTTACCCAAATAACCCAATTGACCCAGTCTTGACCCAAAGGACTCGAGACCGGGTATTTTCCGAAATCACCAGAGTGGTTTAAGTTGCCGACTCTATCATCGAATCTTCAGCCAATTGAAACGGTGGTAATATATTGACTGGCTGAATGGTCTTGTTTCTGTGGTTAGAATACATCCATAGTTTATAATGTGAGATTAGTTGAGAAGTGAACTATGTATGCGAACTTCATATTCGAGAGTTTTAAAACATTTTAATGTTTTTATCCTCTTCAATGCTTCAAACACAAAATTTATTCAGAATAGCCTTTCCGAGGGAGTATGTTGCACACACCCTGTGGCATTTTTGTTTCCTTGTATATGAGACTATTACCATATGTTTTTCAATCGTTGGAAATTTTTCTGCGTTGTATTTTTGTACTCTGAGGAGTGATACCTATGTTACCGAACACCGCAGATGAAACGACTATAACAGATGTTGCCGAAGATCCTATTCTAAGACAACAGTGTATAATATAAAAAATGATATCTCTGCTTAGCCCTC
>JAGDQP010014573.1:12400-44807 GCA_022664845.1 Lepisma saccharinum | reverse complement strand
AAAAAAAAAAAAAAAAAAAAAAAAAATCGAGTAAATTTTACTTGAAAGCGAGCAAAAATATTCTCAAAAATTAAAAATTGAGAATGGTAATTCTCAAATACGAGCTAAGGCATACTTTTCAAATTTGAGCTGATGCAATGATTCAAACTGTGTGTCCCTGGAAAGGTAATAATACAATCCTGCGAGATAATTAAATGCAATCTGTAGACAAAGTTTATTATCTGGCGAGCGTTTTAAAAGAATATCGTAAACAAGTGCAATGATCTCAAACATACAACAAGAACTAAATTCTCTGTCGGGCAGTCCATACTGTATCGCTGCGACTGCATGTGATATTCATACGCGGGCGTGATCGCGGTAAAAATAAAACATACTGTCGGGATTTAATTTTAACTCTTCTGCTTTCTAAGATTTATTTTTCGTAAGATTATAAAGTGTGTTTACTTGTTGTGATAGTATTAAACTAATAATAAAAGTGAATGAGTTTCATAACATATTGTCGCCTGTTGCATTTCGCGCGTGTGTCAATAGATGTCTCTACTTTTAATGATGCAAAGTTGAAGTGAGTAACTGCTTTGTATTATGCTAAATTGTTTTTTGTGTTGTATTATTGGCACATGATTTAAATATATTTAATAATGATTCGTTATGCAGATTAAAGCGATTGTACAAACACAATGGAGTATTGTAAAATGATATGTACCTCAGATGGATATGTACAGCAGGAATATAAATTATGTATGCATGGTGCAGAACGTGTAGGGTATATTTATACTTATTCTCTGTTCAATAAATATTTTTATCTCTGCCGCCTGCGTCTGTCTTTAGTTGGACGTAAGAGAGGTTCTGTGGTTACAGAAACGAGCTGAGAAACACTGGTGCGAACACGAATAAGGTTCTCTACTGTGTGTTAGAGATATAATCCAACTACAGGTTATACAATATACTTGGGACAATTTTGAATACATATTTTCTCATCCGCATTCGCTCTCAACGTCATTTTGAGTAAATTCCTTCTCACAATGTGAATATGTTTCTCTCAATTTCGAATAAATATTTTGTCATTTTTTTTAGCTCTCATATCGATTTTGAGTGATTACCCTCTCAAAACTTTGAAACAAATGTTCTCAATTTTGACTAACTATTTTCTCATTTTCGTAGCTCCGGAGCTATCTTTTGAGTCATTACGTTCTCAGCATTTTGAGCATATGCTTCGTCACTTTTGAATATATTTCTTCTCATTTCTGAAAATAGTCCCAACTTTTCTCATTTTTGAGCCGAAATTTAAACTCATTTTCGAGTGGTTTTACCTCATGTTTGAGACTTTTTTTTCATTATCCGAGAAATATTTTCTCATTTTTTGAGCACCATCACGTGTTTAAAATTGAGCAAAATTTAGTCGGAGCCAGATTGAGCCCAAAATTTTATCAAATTCGAGAATTTTTTTCTCGTTTTTGAATAAACCTTTTTAACAGTGTGATGTTTTAAATTCTGTAACTGACAAGCAATAATATTCCATTTTGTAACATTAATATAACTATTGAAGTTCAGAGCTTGACTTTTAAATAATTACAACGAAATAGTTCGGTAATGAAGTGTGGCATCGTAGCAATATAGATAGCATGTCAGACTTCAAAATAATGGGTCCTTAGTTCTATTCCTGCTCGGAATTGTTACATTTTTCAATGCTCCCAATTTAATTTGTTTAAACAAACTTTTGTTAAGGAAGAATAAAGGTTTGTTTGGACCCTATTCTAACAAACAAACAGTTTTTTTTTCTGTGCAGATGTTTCTGTAATTAAGTAATGATCACTAAGTTAATTTGATGATAGGTACAGCTTTGTATGCACGGTAAGACTGTAAAGTTTTCTAGAGTTCTGCAAGAGATGGCGTAGAATATCAACAATACTTGAATTGCATTTTGTTTGAAGTTTTTACATAATTTTGAACCCATGTTCGTTCATACTTATATAGTATTTTTTATATTATATGTAGCTTATACTTTAGTAAATAATAAAAGGAAATGAACCTTAAACCTTTTAACTCCAAAAAACATGCAGTGTTAGGGAATTGTCTGTCACAAATCTTGAAATTGAATTTGCTTGTGGCCTTTACGCAACTCTGGCTCAGACCGACAAGTAAATCTGCTACGACACATGATTAATTATAGCAAGAATTAAAGAAGATTTGTATGCGAATAAATCTGAAAACATCTCGGGATCTTTATAGAAAATACAACGAAATTGCATGCATGTTTCTTTTAGAACGTTATCTTATACTACGAAGTGCATAATTAATATACAATTTCCAACTCTGTTATTTCCTTCTTCCAAACTTGAATACCGGTGGCGCACTCTCCGGTAGCTAGATGGTAACCATGGAAACCTTTCTTTTGCACCGATGTCCTGGGAATATAAAAAAAGAGAAAGGAAGGAAAGGGGAGGGCATAAGAACAAGAATAGAAAAAAAGAGAAAATGAGAGATTCTGAGACTTTTCTTGTACTTTTACGTTTCTTTAAAGTGGAAGAATAACGAAAAGAAGAGAGAGAGAGAGAAAGAGAGAGAGAGAGAGAGAGAGAGAGAGGAAGCAAGAAGAAAAAGAAAAAGAAGTCATTCTTGTTCTGAAGGGCTTCTTCCCTTCGCGCACAGTAGCTGAAAGAATCTGCAAGGTCTTAATGTCTAGTTGTAATTGAGGACCTTAATTTTTGAAAGTGACATCTGCAAAGCCACCAAACCAACCACAGGAAGAGGAAGGCACGAAAAAAGAAACTAAAACCAACCATCTTTTGCAAACTTGCATTAAACACGGAGGAATATCGTATAAATATTTATATTTCTAATAATTATTTCACTTTTACTCTTTATTATATATATAGTGGATTGAGGGAAGATGCCACACATTTTGGTCTAGGGGCCATTATGAAGTAATTGAAAGAAACAGAAAAATATTTTGCGCAATATATATTGAACATTCATGCTCATACTGACGAAAGAACATCAAGCTTAATCTATACACAATGTATATATGGGCCTCTAAACTGACATATCAAAATAAGCATCTTTCCCAATACATCAGTGTGAGATACCAATTTCTTTGGAGGAAGATGCCTAATAATTATGATATATGACAATAATAGTGAAATTAAACATCATGCGTACATTATATATATAGATAATACGACTAAAATACATAAACAATTATCGATACATGTCCGCCATTTCTGAAAATATTTGTTAGAATGTCCACCTGGACGACATCTGCTTGAAAGTGCAGATTTCTCTCCCTTATGTGATAATGGAACATACCAATTTAATGCAGAAATGACTACGTTTTGTGTGAAATGTAAAAAAACATTCCTAAACGTATAGTATACGTATATTCTATTAAACACGTACTGAGTAGCCGTATCTCAGTTAGTAGAACGTTGGCTTCGTGTTCGGTAAGTTTTGTGTTCGATCCCCGCGGCGGTCACCTTGACTGGGGTTTATCCATGTTTATCCTTAATCACATAAGGTTAATGCTGGGATGGTAGTCCCGAGATGCGGTTTGAGATAAAAGCGATGTTCTGTCTTTTGTGCATTGTAAATGGATCAGTGCATTGAGGATTCGTGCTTGATGGTCCAGCCGTGGAGGTGAATTTTATGGAGTTTAACTACAGGAGCTTCATGCTGCTTTGTCCCCAAAACGCCCGGCACCGGTCAATAGAAAGAAAACTCTACTCCAAGCGGATACGGCAGAGAATAATGTGTCCGGAGTGGTCCACTCAAAACCGTAACTGTTGCAAAGAATCGAATTGTTGTCACACCTACAATATAGGCCGAATCCAACTCCTTCGGAATCTCAGCTTACCCGTTCTCTACCGCATCTCTTTGAGGGTAGCTAAGCATTGATGTCACAGCCTTTCCTTGCTACAAGAGTTTGTTAAAACATGGGAGTAACTACGCTGGTAGTTGATGGATTCCAGATGAGTAGGCCTACTTACAATAATGACTTCAAAATTCTTCGTGGTTGTGTAATTTGGTGAAGAAACTGCCACGCACAGGTTTTGAATAAATAATTATCTATTTTTCTCTTCTTTGAAATATATCGAAATAGGTTCGTCGGCGAGTGCATACAACCACCTTAATAGTATTTCCATCAGTTCTGCAACCATTGTTTACTAGAATTTCGTAAGATTCCATAATCATGTAACATTCAGTTCTGAGAAACGCAGAATGACACACTAATTTATTCTTTATTTTATATTGTTTTCACATAGTATTAATTTATGAAGTTCCATAAATATATGTGTGCACAGTTTCTGCGGAGAAGGAACACGGTTGTTACCATGGGAATAGAGGCAATGTGTAATGCCTGAAAAATCCATATCATGGAGGCTGTGTAAAAACCGGTGAAGAGTACTGGCTTAGTATTATTGCAGTAGATGAGTATTGGACGATGACTATACATGTCAATGATTGGTGTATAACTGTAGTAAGTAAGGTACGCATGTACTCTTACACATTTTTCTTCCAAAACGATACGAAAGTTTTACTTACCCTGGTACTCATGCTTACGTTACAGAATTTGGACTTTTTTTTTGCCGTCTGGTCTCTCAAGAAATTTATTTACGCTTTTAGTTTTCTCAAAACGCACAACAAGTGGAAGTAGCAGTACTTGAAAAAGTGATAAAGTTTTTGATGTTTATTAAATTAGACAAGATACGAAAAATATTTAACCTTGAACAATACTTCATTTCTCGTAGGCACGCAAGCAGCAAGGAACTTGGTATTAATGGCTGAAGTTTGTTGTTTCTTAACGTGGAAAGTTACACGAGATTTGCATCTGATCATCTTCCAGTCGTAAAGTTTTACTTTAATTAGAATTTGAAATTTTTTCTTAGTGCTTGCTTGCTCTTGAGACTACATAATATTATTTTTTGTTAGTATGCTTGCAGGAGAGTACCATACAATATAAAAAAGTAATTTTACAGTTTTTGTACCTATATTTTCTAAAATTCTTTTATTTTTTATTATTGAACAAGTACAAGTAATGTGAACAAACAATGTAGGGAATTTATTACGCTTTTCTGAAGGTGAGTTTTCAATGACTTTTTGGCGCCCTTAGTTTTTTAAACACTTTCATAACAGATTTTGTGCTCAACATCTCCTGATTAACTCGGGTGTATTCATTTCTTCTTCATCAAACTTCTTCGATATATATTGAGATAAGTAACGAATTTACTATTCTTTGCAGCTCAGTTGGATAAAGCACAGAGCTCTCACGGAGAAGACCCCGGTTCTATCCCTCTGCAGCGATCTTTGATTACTATTTCCCTAGGGCTGGTTTTTCATGTACGCACTAGCCGCGTGCTTTGATTCTGATTTGGCTTAGTAGTGTTTAAAAATTTCTATTGGCTATTCATAGAAATCGCAAGCACAGCACGACGCATACATGGAAAGTCGACCGAAGAAGTATTCAAGTCATGAACATAAATGAACAAAAGTTGGCATGCAAAAGATACTTTTATAAAGTGAAGGTTCCACGACAAAACATTACGTCACTTTTCTTAAAATTTTCAGCAAAGCGTATTGAAATATACCTGTTATTTTAAGTTTATTCTTACTTCTCCTGCATTCAATTACTCTGGTTCTATTCCTTGCTCATTTACTAGAGAGAGAATATAACCTATACAGATGGTAGCAAAAAAAGGATAAAAATGGGTTAATAGGACTCTTAAGAGGTAAAAGACATGTGTGCATATTCTTTCTTATGGTGTGTTTCTTTCTGCATATACTCTCTGTGCTTTGATTTATTTCAAATCGTGATTTTCCATTCATCTTAAAACATTCCATCCGCAACGTAATAAGCACAGAAGGAGCAGATGCACGTTTGAGACATGGAAAGGTTATATATAAGATTAGTGCTTTCTTACTGGCAATTATGTCGAGAAATGATTCAGAATGATTCAACATCACAAATTTTAATATTAATCTTGAGTATATTTTACAAAATCTTGTCAGTTTATAGAAAACAGAAACGGAACAACTTAAATTGCTCTAAAATCGTTATATCCTGTTCCATTCTAATGTATTTAACTATACGGTTTTTAACGTAACTAAGGCATAATGTTTAAGCAAACTGATGCACATGTACTGTATATCTTTTTTCGTTTGCTCCCAAATTAAAAAAAAAACAGGCAGGCAGAAATTAGTAGATGCAATATTCCAATTACTTTCTGGGAGAGGGAAAGAAATGTTGTGATAACCTCCGAAGCATTTTGATACAAGAAAATTGAAATTTATAAACAAAAGTATCTCAAATACTTGTCAAATATCAGAATGTAAAGCAATAGATTCAAAGATTCAGAAGAAATATGTTAGCAAAAGATAACTAAGATCAAATAGGAGAAAATACTACTTTTTACAAATTCAGAGAAAACAATCAAAATCTTAATTAGAAAACGTCAACGAATAATAAAAGCATCTTTCTGTTACAGAATTTGAAAACTTATATACGTAGCACGTAAACAACTTTCAATAAAGACAAATAATTACTTCCTTTATTTTTGTTTAGTAAGCGAGACGTAAAAATATAAATGAAAATAATCTGTTTGTTACAAAGTTTTTGGAGGGAGAACAACTTTATATTATCATCATCAGACCAAAGAGAAATACTTGAAGGAACAAAAGAAATAGACTGAGACCAACAAAAAGAAATCCATTTTTGCTTTTTCCCGGCTCACTTAAGTGAAGAAATGGCGAAAAATAAGGAGGAAAAAACATCGTCATAAGCTCTTTTAGTTTTTTCCCCCTTCAAATTGTCTGTCAGAGATAATTCTAGTTCTAGAGCTAAGAAAGAAAGAATGAGAAAAAAGAAAGTTAAAAAACAAACTAGAGAAAAGGAAAAATGAAACAAAAAAAACCAAGAGGATGACGTGTCGAAAACAGGTTTCTATTATCTTCTGTCATCACAAAGAGCAAAAAGGAGAGGAAACACTCACTCACACACACACACACACGCAGAATGAACGAAAAACGTGATGAATCTTACTTAAATACTTGTCGACTGTAGTTCGAAGTGACAGCCCAGGACTTTTGAAAGCTAGCATCGAGTGTTGGAAGAAGAAAGTAAAATGCGAAAGACCACATGAACAGTGTTTCCAAATCTAACAATGAAGTCAAACAATTCTTTGTAAATTGCTTAAAAAACATCTTTCAAAAAAGTAGTCTATAGGTACGATTGTTACAGTTACCACTTTAAACGACATATCGCCTTTCCATCTGATGAATCCTGTTCAACGGTGACCACAATTTCTGGCGAATGGATGGGAAGAATGCACCCAAAGTCTCTTTTGTAAGTATTAAATATCAACTCAGTACTTGCCTAACAGAACTGAAAAAGCACATAAAATATCTCACCCATGATGGGCGGATTATGACGCTACACAGCACCGTCTTCCTTCTTCCAATTCATAGACAGCAACTATCTATTGTAGACATTGCGCAGATGAACGCAAGAGATTTTATTTAAGATCTCTGAACGTTGCTGTATATATCTTGTTTATGAGTGCGTTTGATGAAACACACACGACCTATATTTAAACACCATGTCAAATCTACGTTGTTCACAATCAGATGCAAAAAATGGGAGGGATTTTTTTTCTGAAAACTTTATAGTACATTTCAAAGTGACACGAGACACAAATACAAAAATACAAAGCTGCTAGTGGCTAAATCCAGCAAGTGACGCAACTTTAAACAACTCGTGACAAAACTGTGCAATGTTCCTAGCCTCACTATTACACAGTACTGTATCTCAGGTATAGTAGTACTAATAACTGTTGATTTACATCATTTGCAAACAACATTATTAGTTTTAATGTATCATAAAATATGTATTATTCTAAAAATGTTGAAGCTATTTCCAAAATATTATGAAAATTTTCCATAAAATGATTCGCAGTCAGTTAAAAAATTTGTGTTGTATTGATAGTATTCTTGTGTGCTACAAAAATCAATATTGACCAAATTTTATTCTCCTTAAACCTATCTTAGTTTGTAACATTAGCGAATGGGTGCAATGAATGCAATTATCTGTTTAGTACATTTAAAAAATGTACTAACCTCTGCTAGTTTAACAATATTTTATCATGAATTTGTAATAACATTGGCTTGATTTTCAACAATTAAGTAAGAGTAAACTTAGGAAATGAAGAAAGTTCTTTTTATTGAAATACGCGTAACTTGTACTCTAATCTGCCTTCTCTCTCTCTCTCTCTTTAGAAAATTTTATTTTATATGGAAAATATTAGTAACTTCTGACATCCGCCCGTCACGATTTTGCAAGTACATTGCTTATTAAAATCCACAAACACCCATACTCTAGGCGGAATTTGAACTTGCGACCTTGAAGACGATGGCCTAACGCCTCAGACTTCACGACTACCTTGGTCCTCTCTCTTTCTCTTTCTGCTTTCACGTTATACTCACGGTAATTACTGATACACATATCTGTATATTTTAGCGCGAATATATTTACTTATGTAATCCAATAGCACGTTGATATCGGCCTGTATCAATAACGGACGATTTGTGATAACAATCGGGGAACTTGTTAGGTCACTGGGGTTAGTATGCACAGAGTATGGTAGAGTACTTTGAAGTTCTTTTTGGACAGTTCAATTTATTCTAAATTATTCTTGAAATGTATAACGCTACGTGACAGATTGAAAATTCAACAGAAAAAAATATTCATAAGTTTAGAAAGAAACTTATTTTTTGTTTTAATACGGTATGATATAATATTATGGAGAGATTTCTTTCACAGATGTTGATATTGTGAATTTAACGTTTCTTAGTGTTGCATGGAAACAAACAACGCTTGAGCACAGAGAGGTCGAGGGGTGATAGATAAACAAACGATATTGGATATGAACTGAGAGGAGTGATGACAGAATAACAAAAGAAGGGAGAAAATTAAAGGTATTTTAATCGACATGGCGCTTTCCACATGCATGTGACATATTCATCTTGACAAACATTGGTTGCATTTTGTGCTAGTTGATGAGGCAATAACCTTGATCTTTGTGTCTAAAAATTGAAGCACCAGAACTTGTATTAAATCATCCTCAATCACTTTGACAAATTGATGATAACAATTTGAAAGGTTCTTTTTATTTAGTCCTTCTATTGTTTTATAAACAAACTAGTTTTTGGAATTTCACAAACTGATGTAATGTACGGAAGATTATTCTATTGAATGGTTCACATGCTATGTCAATCATTGGAAATGAAAACGTGTTATGGAAACAATACCAACAATCATTTCCATGATGTCGATTTAGGAGTTTTTCTTTTCCTAAAACATTATTGTTGTAGTATCATAGGTTGAAAAAGTTATGAAAGCTCTTTCAATCAGAACAAAAAAAAATCAACATCTGCAGTTAACAATTAACATCAACTGTCTTGAATGAATCTAACCTTAGACTAGTAATTTAATTCACTGTCAAACTGTCAAAGAAGAGCAAATCGGAAATAAAATGTTTTATTTTTTTTTTATTTTAGAGAGGAACAGAGAAATGACACTCATGAACTTGGTGTGATCGTGGATGCCACTAGTATGAAGTTTTTACTTCATTATTTTTAAACATTATATTCATTTGTATGATTTAGCGGGAGATACAAAATAAAAATTAGAGTGTGTATATTGATTTCACAATTGTTTATGAAGGTAAGATGGTGAGTTTTCTAAAAATGGACAGGTAAGGTATTTTTTTTAAAGCTAAAAGCATTGTAAAATAATTTATTAGAGCATTTATTTCTCTGGCTCAAATATATGATTCTATGAAATTTTCTCTTTATGCAAAAAAGGTTATTTTTCTTTTGAAGTGGTAGCTGTAATCTTTCATCTGCAACTATAAAAAATTCCCTTCTATTTAGGGGTAGATGTTAATTAACAGGAAAGTATACTATTTGCATCATTGAAACGGCAGTGTACTTGGTGCGATTACTTACTTTATGTAACTTTACCAATCTAACAGGAGATGCAGGATGTTGGAATGCAGGTGACCAATTCTAATTAAATGCTTTTAATTACTTTCGAATTTCATTAACGAAACAACTCTTGCACAAATTATGAACAACGAGCTACTTTTTAAAGAGAAAGATATTTTTCTAAGCTTGAGGAAATCAGTTTAATCCAAGTAGTTCAAAAAGTTGTATCCGCACTTGGAGCTTATAGAAGTTCGATATATCTCGTGTGGTGGGAAAGTAGCCAAATTGCAGTTTAAGATGTGTAATTATTTATTGGTTATATATATATATTCCTCAAACGGACTTCAGAGCCTTGTGAATTGTTGGCACTATTCTTGTTTTTAGGTAGCGACTTAGATGCATAAACATTTGGAAGTCAGTACGTGCGGGAAATATGGAGGAATTCTGGAGTGCTTCATATTTCAGGTCACTTAACTTCTCTTCCGTAATTTTTATCAGCTGGGGTTTAGCTAAGAGCAGATGGTCCTTCTCTTGAGCAACGAATGTTTTTCTCCTACATAATAACAGTCAATTTCTGTACTATTACGAATAATACGGCACGTGGCAAGTAGTTTCACCAAGATGAAAGTACTTGTAATGGGCCAGCACTGACAACAAAATATTTTGTGGCATAAACTTTGGTTCTGTACACTGTTTAAAGAGTTTTGCCAACGTTCAACCACTGCCCACTTCGCTTGCGATTATCGTACAGGATCTATTTCTCATCGCACGTCAAATACAATCTAGTAGGACCTCATTGTGGCAAAGAACCAACAGGTTATGGCAGATTTGCATCCACTACTGCATCCACTCCCTCAGTTCATGTGGTACTCAGTTGTCCATTTTCTCACTTTCCTTGTTTTCTGTAGATTGTCAGAAATGCTTGAACGTGTCGGGCAAGTTCTGTGAGGGTGGTGCATGTATCTTACATTTGCTTTGTAGACTCTGGGTTGGTTCCCGGCACGAAATTTTTCAAACCAGCGACGCACTTTCAAAGTTTTATTTTGTAAATAAAGTTGCTCTTTTTTAAGAAATCTCAAGGAGAAGGAGAAGCTTGTTCAAAATTTCTCTTGAGAGAGGAAGATCGGTTTTGATGTCTAAAGTTGAAAAACTGTTCTCAAGCAAAATAAGCAACAATTCAATGTCCATGGCGACTTTTATAGCACTATTGTTTCTCAATCAAGTAAGATTTTCCTCTAGATATTGCTGCCCTACGTCAGAGATGGATTGTCGAATCCAAAATGTATTACAGACGGATAAAATGAAATTAAAGGAGGTCCATTAACAAAATCTATTTTTTGGAAGGGGCGCTAAAACGTTACGATATAGTAATATAATCACATTACGTGCGAAATGAGATATAACTGTAGAGAAAGCGTGTACATAACTGGACGCTTGTTATGTACTAACAATTGATCTACAATTTTGTAAATGAAAGGCGAATTTTTAACTTTCCCATATAATCTTTTTAAAACCTGTTAGTAAATAAGTAACATTATATAAATATGAGATAATGCAATTTTGAACGTGTTAACTATGACAAAGCTTTCAAAAATGGAAAATATAATGGAAGGAACAACTGTTATAACAAGTTGATTAAAATTATACTCATATGACAAGGAAATATACGTGCACGTCAAATCAGAAATACCAAAACTGTAATTGCAAAACATAATTAGAGTTCTATATTAATGTAATAGAGATTATTATATCTTAAATTTCGTTGAGCTATTGTCCAAATTCCAGTAACCGCACGAGCCACAAAGTTTGTCCATTAAACTGAGGGAACAGCTGCCATTCCACCACGCCATCTGCTCCTAAATTAACAGGACCTTAATTGTCGGGATGTTTTGAAGCAGAGGTACAGATGATGCTATTAAAGAGAAATTCTATTTAAACAAACAGCAACAAACGCTGTTTCCTTCTCAACCGACAAACAAATGAACGAAATTGCAATTGTCCAAAACAGATGATTCGCTTTTTATTTTGTTAATACAGATATATCTGCAGAAAGTTATCAATAAGAAATAGCATGATACTGTTACGTGTCTACATTCTGCCCATTATACACTTTTGCACAAGTTTTCAGTCACCATCCACATATTAAATCCAAGTTTCACTGCAGTAACAAATCAACTTCTTTATAATTATACTGATTTAGTATCTAAACACCGTTGCTAAACAATTATCCTTGGGAAGTATCCATAACTAGCTGATTTCTTGCCCGTTGTAACGGGGTCCAGAAGTTTTTCGCCCCCTCAACCCCTGCAACGTGTCGAATTGAAAACCTAAGATAGCAGTGGCTAATCAACTGATAGTCATTTTCCCACTTAGAAGTAGTCAACCCGGCAAACTTCATTGCAGTGTGGGTTGCTCAGTCTATAAGGATAAGACTCATATTATTGATTTATTTAGCAGTCTCCTGATGCATCCCAATTTCGGACATTTAATAGTGGATATATTAAAAATAATAACAGGAGAAAAGATTTTGGAAAGAATCAGCCTGGTATTATTCGAGGTACAGTCTCAGTATTTCCATGGCATGCTAGAGGAAAACCAGCAAGCCCGGGTCCACCCTATTATTAGCCGAGCATACTACCGAATGCTGTATCTCGTCGAATTATATAGGAATAGCGAGATGGAAACAGGGATTCCGCCAGGATTTTCAGCTTGAAGGGTGTTAATCCAAAGTTACGGGGGTGTAAGTAGAGTTTTGCAGGGTTTATTTCGATTTTTAACAGTAAAAACTTAAAAGTTTGGTTGTGTACTCGACAATTTGGAGGGGATGCCTCTGAGGGATCTAACAGAATCCCCGGATGGAACTGAAGACATGGAATGATATATCAAAATACTCCTTCATTTGTAACCCCATCCCGCACACACAGATATTTTACATAACACAAATCTCGTGAAGTACTTTTTGGTGATTAGGATAATATCTATTTTCCCCTTCCGCTTTCAGGATGCAGAATAATATAAATAAAAGTTGGGAATTATACTATCAAAGCCATTTGTTGGATAGGTTTGTGTGCAGCGTTACACACAATACAATATTTATATTTTGGTGCGTGTGACCATGGGTTCGATTACTTGACGGTCTATTGAACCGTGTGGTTCCGGATCCACTTTACCAGCAACTGAAAATGACGTCCTTAAAAGTTTAGTAGTTTGTTTCGGCCGCTCGTAACAATGTTCTCACTAATAGTGTCGATTGTTTTGGTCTTTCCGCCTTGTCGTTTTTCCCTTCTTCTATATTAAGCCCAGAACAATTACTGGACACCGAGGCGCCGTAGCTGACTGGTAGAGCGTTGGCGTAGCATGAGGGAGGCTCTGGGTTCGATCCCAGCGGCCGACCACCCTGACTGAGGGTTTTTACAGGGATTTTCCTCAGTTACACCAGGCACCTTCAACATAGACCCTGGTGTAACCTTCTCGAATCATTTCCCCTCCCCTATCCCGGCCTGAACCTCAGATGCCTAAAGGCCATAAATAAAATTCAATTCAAATTCAATTACTGGACATTTGAGACGATACCGCCCTAACTTTGAGCTCCTGTAGTTCCGAAACTAGACGTGCCTCAAAATTTCTTCAAACGAACTTTTCTCCTGTTTTGATATAAATAACTACCCCTCGAACTTTGTGCCATTCTATGTTGGCCCTACTAATTGATTTAATACTTTGACAACAACAATATTATTTTGCGAAAGCTGTCTATGTGGCACTCTAACAATCACAAACAGTGCTTAAATCGATGTATCGGGTACTACTTCCAGTGTAATGTATTAAGCCGAAACCGCTTGCGCCAGTGTGTGTTGAGTTATTGCGTCATTTGTGACGATGCTGCCTTAACTTGGAACACCTGCAGCTCCGAAGCAATGCAAAACTTCGAATTTTTTCAAAGGAACATTTTTGTTGTTTTGATGTAACCACCTACCAAAGTTTGCACCATTAATTAGGGGACAACATTATATACATTTTGTGTGTGTGAATTTGAACGCATTTTAAAATCATTTGTCAACTTTTTCTAAACATATATGAAAGAAAAAATAAATTAATTGATTTATTTGTAGATTCTATTACAAAAAAATAAAATAAAGTTTTTACCTATATATTCTTAGATTACTGTCAGGTTACATAAAGCAAGAAATTTATGTTTTTTTCCTTTCCTTTCCTTTCAATCATTGCTGAGATCAGCAAATTCACAGAAAGTTGCCCTAAAGCTATTTCTTTCTGTTTTATTTATCGCTGTAGGAAACACCCAAAGTGAGCAACTACACAACACTTTTTATCACAAAAGAAATTCATGATTCCTTTAGCAAACCTAAACATAACACATTTATTTGTTTTAGATTACGAAGCAGCATTAATAAAAACTTCACAGGAATGTTGTTCTGGCTACTTGGGGAAGAAATCCTTGACATGAAGATGACGTCACAGACACAGACCTTCGACGATAAAATCAGGAGAGAATGTAATCGGCAAGCGAGTCCTTCTAGTGTGCTGCTAAGGTCAATGGAAGGGGAAGGGGAAGGGAGAGGGAGGAGGCAGGACAGATATCTCGTTCATGTCCAGACATGGATAAGCGGAAACTCCCATGTAAGTTGGGTGGACTACGATACCGATTTTGCATTTCAGGAATTTAATTCGCTCACTGTACACATAGACTATACTTGCACAAAGCTCCCTTCATTAGCTTTATTCGTTTAACTCCTTTTCCCAACTTCACGGGAATTCGAAACAAGAACCTTACGATTCCTCTCTAATCAATACCATTATGGATATCCCTTGAATTATTATTATCATTCAGATATATAAACCTGGAAATATCCCATTTACAGTGTGTTATATCGTGAATAATTAAGTAGTCCCATAGACAGGGTATAGTTACGGGTCATCTGTTCACTCAAGCATCCTTGTTATTTTCTTTGAATCTTTACAAAAATATTTTTTTTTGTCGAATTTGCTCTATAGTGCCAATAGTTTGCATAGATAAATTATATAACTGTACCAGTCTGCTGGTTTGATCAAAACCGACTAAGTTGAAGTTAAAGGTATGTTAATTCATTCAAAACAAATATAATAAATTTTTCATTTAATTTTAGTGTTGAAACTGAAATGATAATGTCTTTCCTTTTAAAAACAGCTATAATCCAGTTACTTTTAACATTCTTTAACCCACTGTACCATTACCAGCAAATGTAAAGTGCATGTAACATTACTTTCTTCTTTGAAGGAGACACTTTACAATGTCAAATGTAGCATTGAGTTTGTTAACTTTTCAACAGCTTAAATTCTCATCACTGCGATGTTGCTTGAAAAATGTACAGTGGTTCTAAAAGTTCTCTCTGCAAGTTTCTTTTTGTCATTCTTTTCAATCTTCTGTAAAACAAGTTAATTATATAGGAACGTATGTCCCGGCGAACAGTAGTCCCACATCGTGACTGTGTAAAAGAGTTGTTAAAGCAGATGAAAAAGAGGATAGGTGTATTATTCTTCTACTAGCGAGTCTGACTACGAGTCGGGCGGCTCGGGTTCAAATCCCGGCCAGTACGCTAGAAACTTTTCTCGCAGTATTTGTATACCTGGCGCTCTGTGAGGTGCACTTATTCTCCTATCAAATTAAGTACTAGAGTGCCGTTGGTACTCCTGGGCACCGTGGAAAGATAAAGGCGGTCGAGCGTGGGACTGACTACCCCACTCCACTTCGTACAGTAGGTCGAAAATATGTGGTGCGCTATCTCCGCATCTCCCATGAGTCGTTCACGTAGCGTGCGTATCGCACAAGGAATAGCTTTAACTTTCACTATAAGTGAAAGAATAATCGAGTACAAACTGCGAACCCAGAGCCAATAGCGAGCTTCACGCAACTGCACATGCGATTTACATTACCGTGCAGATTCGAGTCCTGTTTGCGGTCATCCTGACTGAGGGTTTCCTTAGATTCATCAGATAAATGTTAGGGTGGCACATATAATAGCTACTACTTTGCCAATCTTTGCTCCTTCAGGCGAGTGATGAGCTAAGGCCACAGCTGTTGAGCCCACAGAAAATTTAAATAATAATAAACAAACAGATGTTATTTCTTTGAAACAGAAATTCTGTGCGAGGTAGTGATTCGAAACATCCACATTAAATTGATCACTGCACTGACTGGCAATTGAACCCGGTCTTTCGGTTGCGTAGAAAGTTCTTTACACTCAGCGCCACTACGAATATCTATACATACAAGCTCTTCAGCTGAACCAGTTAATATCTTGACATGCACTTTTGACGCTAGAAAACAAGCTGAGGCCGATGAAGTACTCTATAAGTACAGAATTTGATCGCGGCGTTCAAAGAGCAGTAATACAGGCCTAGTTAACATTTGACAAACCCGACTTCGATACCCCGTCATGTGTCGCAAATGTTTCGATATATTTTATATTTTTAATTTATTTTGATACTCTTTCTTCAAATCTACTGCTGCTTTTCTGCTGGCACACCACAAACAGACAGGTAACTTTCTCACTTCCTTGGGAAGTGAGCTCTTTATAACCAATCCATGTTGAAAATGGAATTCTCTGTAGTGTAGTTTTGTACCGCACCAATAATTTTGGTGTTGCTATCAGGGTGACAATTTTAATATTTTGTTAACCAGGCAATCTTTTACTCATTTTGATTTTCCTCAAACTCCAAAAATACATAGAGACTATTGACATGTACAATCAGCTGAAAAACGCAGCTCTAAATATCATATCTTGAAATAAAAAGCAGTGGTAAATGTTAAAACTTCTTTCGGTCATTTCTTTTTATCTCGAATAAAAAAGAAACAACCATTAGACAATTTCTTACGTACTTGCATTAAATTGTCTCTATTTATCATCTATCAAAGCACTACACTCATTCGAAGAAATGGAAATGATAAAAAGATTGCTACATACCTCCCTGGCACGATCTAAAAGATTTTCAGCACTATAAGTAAACCTCGCCGCACGTTGAGCTTGTAAAACATCTCTACTTTGTCGAATTCTTTCGTAGATGGCACTAGTAGAAGGTGTGCGTTGTAACCATGCCCTGTACTCATCCGCTGTGAACACACTAGGAGATGACGGTAATCTACCTGCAAGCAGAAAGAAAGACAGAAATAAATTATTAATATAATTTTACTTGACTCATCATACACAGATTGATCTAGAAAGAGTTACATTCTTCCAGAGTAGAACCTTTCACAGAAGGAACGAAAAAGATCTTAGAGTTCCCACATACCTTGCATTTTACTGTAGGGCAGTGAACATGGGACAGTGAACGAGACTACACGTACTCTATATAAGAGAATACTAGACATTTTGGAACAATTTTGATCACAAGGATAAAATCACAAAACTAGGAAATAAAAATAGAATACTGGATATCACATCGAAAGGAATAAATACACTTGATATCGATATTTGGAAATACTCGTGAAATTTTCTCCGCGCAAAATTGTACATGCACTTGCTTATTAGAGGACCGCAACTATGTGAGCCTCAGGAGTAGCGTGGGCCGTTTTTTTTCAGATATTGGGGTTCGAGTTGTCATCAAAAGTTGTGCATGGTACCTAATAAAGCCATTCCAAATATGGCCGTCCTAAAACAATATTTAACCGGGCCCTTGGACCCCTAAAGGGCCCAATTGTTTCTTGCAAAACAAGGAATAAAAATATGATACATGTTTTCACATTTTGTGGTTCGAGTAGTTATGTAAAGTTGTGCAGGTACGAAATTTAGCCATGTAAAATATGGCCCTTCTTGGCCGTTTCAAACTAAATTTTTCGCGGGCTGAAGGGCCCGGCTAGATATTTTTTGATCTGGCTGTGTTTCGGGGAACAAACATAATATAACATTCTACAACTTTTGCACGGTACTCAAACACAACTGTTTAACATTTCTTTTCGGCGGACCACAAGACGACCTTTTTTTTGTTTTTTAAATTTGAGTTTGAGTAGCATGCAAAAGTTGTAGAATGTTACGTTATGTTTGTTCCCCGAAACACAGCCAGATCAAAAAATATCTAGCCGGGCCCTTCAGCCAGCGAAAATTTTAGTTTGAAAACGACCAAAAACGCTTGACGGCCAAGAAGGGCCACATTTGACATGGCTAAATTTCGTACCAATGCACAACTTTTTATAACTACTCGAACCCCAAAATATGGAAACTTGTATCATATTTTTATACCTCATTTTGGAAGAAGCAAATGGACCCTTTAGGGGTACAGGGGCCAAGTTAAATATTGTTTTAGGACGGCCATATTTGGAATGGCTTTATTTGGTACCAATGCACAACTTTTGATGACAACTCGAACACCTATATCTTAAAAAAAATCGGCCCACCCTACTCAGGAGCAGGCAAAGGTATTTGCAGATGCACTAGAAGCGTAGGCCTAATTCAAACCTAATAAAGACCAACGTGATCAGTATATTGAACAACATACTGAACTTTCAGTAGATATATTTCACGAACACCTTCAAAATCTAGCAAAGAGTAACTATCTAGTGTTAGTAACTCCAATAGTAGTAGAAAACCAATGGTCTAAAAAGCTTCAGGTGTAGGCAATATTAGACCAGAACTACTCAGACAAGATACACGGAAACTGTTTATATTTCTCACTTACCTGTGTTATACAACAACTTCATTTTCGTCAAGTGTGGAAAGAGACACGTATTATCACACTCTTTAAACCAGGTTAAAATACAATACGTCTTGAGAACTACAGACCAATAATTTTACTTTCACATTCAGGGAAGCTGTTTGATAATAAAACAAGGGTACGTTGAGGGACATCAGGTCACAAGCTCGGATTTGTGACACAGCGCAAAAGTTCAATGAGTTCGTGTGCTATATTTAACCACGAAGGCCTGTAATCGCAGACAGTATGTATTGGGAGTTTTCTTGGCTATTTCGAAAGCAATTCATAAAGTCTGGCTAACGGAATTACGGTACAAACTAATACGTAAGCTCGAAGCTCTAGAAGGATAAATTTATTTGTACCTTTCAGCTCCCATCGCTCTTCATGCAGGTCCATAAAAGCTTATGTTCCTCAAGAAGTTGTCCTTTCTCGTATATTGTATTCAGTACAGACAACGAATGTGCGCATTCAAAATCATTGTTTACCAACTAGATGTGATGACGGCACTCATTTTTAATAATTAACAGTCTTCTCTTTTTTGTTATAGGTATATGCAAAGGCAACGGGTAGATTATCAGAATTGATCTCACCGGAACCTACAAGTAAATGCAGAAAAATCACTGCACTACTTTATACGAAATATAGAAACGACACCCCACAAACACTGCAATATCAATCGAGTTATTCCACATCGAATGACCACTAAATATCTTGGTGTTAACTTCGATCATGATCTCAATTTCTCAATACGTATCCAAAACATCAAACATAAGGGCATTACGCAAGTTATCAGCACTATGTTCCACCCTATTTCGCATACTTGAGTGCGTACTCGTACTGAAGATCATTAACATAATATACGCTTCACTTCCTAACATGCTGTTCACATGTATAATAAAACTAGCTGATTTGCCCGTCCGTTGTGCGGGATGAATAAAATATCAAACAGTCATTGGGACTTTCACCAATCAGCTTTGTTAGGTGTGTGTTACCTAAGATAGCCGTTATTAATGAATTGATAGTCATAGTTTGACCCTGGTCGACACCTTCCCGAATCCTTTCCCCTCTCCTATCCCGGCCTGAGGCCTAAAGGCCATAAATAAACTTCAAATTCAAATTTAAAAAAATAAATAAAATATACCAAATAATGTACAATTGGGTCGTGGCATACGTTGGAACTTGTGTGAATTTTGATAAGTACAAAAGGTACGAAATAAAAGTAGCAAAGCACGTACATCTTTTGCACAAAGCTGACAAAATATCATCTTACCTTAACAAGGCACATCGAGTACTTTTTTCTTTCGGCATTCCTGCGTGTCCTTCCAAAGACGTTCACTAGTCTGCTCGGTGGAAAAGTGTGCTCTTGAGATGAGGGAACTGATAGGTACCATTGAATAATTCTTTAAAAATCATGTTTCTCCACCACTTTCCCCTTCAAAAATCTTCTAAGGTAATTTTCCCTGTTCGGTCAGTTTTTGGTATTCAGCGAAGATATGACACTTGGGAAAGCAGTTGTCAATTCTGAAGAAACTAGTTCGTTGTTTTGAAAATGCATCTGTCGAAATGTAGGATCACATTCTCTTTATAATTCTCCGGCACTCGTGAATAAAAAATAAATTTTCTTCACCCTGTGTCGCAAACTCTTCTCTGAGGCAACATAAACAAAGTCATCCCAGAATAGCAATCCGGTCACTGGAATTTTCCCATCTCAGAAAACAAACTCCGCCGTTCTTGAATTGTTGCTAACTGCTGAAAACTTGCGTATTTTTCAGTACTTTGGAAAAAATCTTAAAATAAGCACAAAATAGGCCCTTATCTTAAACTAGGCGCTTAAACCCAAAATAGGCATTTATAGGGGCTATAAAACTTGGTAAATCGTATGCATCTTACATGATCAGAACGTATCCATTAAAAGCCTACAATTCAGTTCACAGCAACAAAATAGGCAAAATAGGGCAAGTCCTAGCTTTAACGATTACAAAGATATGAACAAAGCAACTGATCACCAAAGTTAGAGTTATATTCAATAATGTTCACATAAATTATCATTTTCCTTGAGAAATGTATTGTATTTATCCATATGTAGAGTGGAAAAGAAAACAATAAATTTTCCTGAAGCTCAACATCCTACAACCAATACCCTGCTAATTGCCTATAGGTTGTGATATAAAAGAGATTCTCTTGAAACACATCTTTGGCTCAGCGCCGATAAAATATTTCCAATAAAAGTGAAAAGGCCCAGACTCAACAGAGGTCGATTTTTCTTCCTTTTTCTTTCTACTCTTCCATTTATGTTGTGGGATCAGTAGTTGCCAGCCAATTATTTTATCTTCCACAAGAACAGTGACTCAAGAGAATTTGAAAGTGTTCCAAGTGTTTGGGAGCTCATCAGAGGCGAAAATTATATGACGTTAATTCATTTGCAAAAAAACAATAAAGACGGATTTAAGCAATTCATTGTGCTTGAGGTTTTGTTAGTTGTGTTGCGTAAGCTTTTCCTGTTAATTTTACGGTTAGTGGCAGGTACGACTATTTTCTTCTAAATATGTGAAGATAACGAATAAGGACTCAAAACCATCCGACCCTAATAGGTGGATTTATTTTCGAACAGTAAAAACAATGTGAATAATAATGATAGTAATAATTACACCAAAACAATATTTTATTTTTAAAATGCTTCTCATCAGTTTAAACTCACAACACAGATGAACGTAATTAAATATTATATTAGATGTCCGTCAAGTTGGCCGGGACATTCATATGACACAAATTGAAAAATGGCAATCGTTTCTGCTACACTTGAGCTGGAAAGTATCCGAGTTTCATCGTTTATGCAAGGAAATTAACGGCGTTATAACACTTTAAAGTCTCCCGGCCAACTAAGCGTCAAGTTGGCCGGAACATTAAAACATGTTTCAACGGAGGATGCATTGGATGGTGTCAATCGTTTGTGCTACGTTTGTGTTGGTAAGTACCAGGGTCTCAACGCTTGTGCTACGTAAGTAACTGGTATCCTACTTTTAAAATATAAATTTTTTAACAGAAAGCTCCAAAATTAAGGAGAGACGCACTTTCGTGATTGCAATAATTTGTGATACATTAGTTCCGAATAATCGCCATCGCCGAATAATAGTTTCATCATTTGTGTAATGTAATTAACGGCGTTATAGCACTTTGAAATATTCCGGACAAGTTCACGTCACGTTGGTCGGAACACAAATAGATATCTCAACAAAGGATACATGTCAATTGTTTATGCCGCCAAGAACCGTGTCATTTGTGCTATGGAATTAATGGGGTTATCCAAGTGTTAAAATGGAGCAAAATTTAACGAAAAGTTTCAAAATTAACAGAATACGAACTTTTATGGTTGCAATCGTTTGCGATACATCTGTGCCAAATAGTCGCTGAGTTTCGTCGTTTCTGCAATGTAGTTAACGGCGTTATTAGCTTATCAAGATAAGATAGGACAAAAATTAACTGAAATTTTGAAAATTCACGACAGGCTAATATTTCTGTTTGCAATCGCTTGTGCCACTAATTTTCCAAATCTCGTTGTTTGTGCTATGTAATTGACGGCGTTATTCAAGATTGAAATTGGGGCAAAATTTAACGAAATTTTAAAAATTAATGACAGACAAACTTCTATAATTGCAATCATTTGTGCTACGATTGCGCCGGCTAGTACCCAATTTTCTTTGTTGGTAATCAAAAATTAACGGCGTTATAAAACTGAAATATTCCGTTAAGTTGACGTCAAGTTGGCCGGATACTAAAGGACACCAGAGGATACTAATGGACGATACATATGAACATGTCAAAATTTTGTGCCGGTGAGTGAGTGTGTCTCATCGTTTGTGAAATGCAATTAACGGCATTACTGAAGCATCAAAACTATTAAAAATATTAGGGCAAATATTAACGAAAATTTGAAAAAATTCATGACCGGTTGACTTTGTGATTGGAATCGTTTCTAATATGTTTTTGCCCCCTAGTGTCTGAGTTTCATCGTTAGTGAAACAAAAATAACGGAATTATAACATTTTGAAATGTCCGGGCCAAGTTGGTGTCAAAGTGACCAGGGCATGTCAAAGCGTTATAACGGCGTTAATTTGATAGGACTAACGACGAAACTTGGTACAATCCTGCACAGACGTAGAACAAATACTGATATGCTAAAATGTATCCTGTGTTGACGTCAACTTTATCGGGACATTTCAAAGTTTATAACGCCGTTAATTTCGTATTGAATTGATTTTAAGGTCTTTAGGCATTTTAGAGTCAGGCCGACCGTAATTTAGAATCATTAACAAGAAAATTGAGCACTAGCCGGCACAAAGCAGCACAGACGATTGCAATTATAAAATGCACCCATCATTATTTTTTTAATCGTTAAATTTTGCCGCATTTTAAATCTTGGATAACGCCGTTAAATACATAGCACAAGAATTAGATTCTGGAAATTAGCGGAACAAATGTAGCTTAAACGACTGTAAACACTATTGTTAGCGTGTCGTTATTTTTCAAAATTTCAGTAAATTTTTGTCCTATCTTGGTACGCTAGTAACGCTGTTAACTACATTGCCGAAATGACGGAACTAGGTGACTATTCGGCACAAACGATTGCCATTATGAAAGTTGGTATTTTTTGTTAATTTTGAAAAAATCCATTAAATTTTGCAATATTTTTACACTTGGATAACGCCGTTAATTACATAGTACAAATTATATAACATGGTTGGCCACGGAAACAATTTATATGTTTAAATGCATTCTTTTTTGAGATATCTATTGGTAATCGGACCGGGGCTCCATAGTCTAGTGGTTAGAGCGTTAGACTCATGTACGCGTGGTCCCGGGTTCAATTCCCCAAGTAGGACACACAAACGTTCAAAATACGTGGCTTAAACGTTAGTACCGAAACTTTATGTTAACGTTGTAAATATACCAAAATGTACGCCTGTTCAATGGTTTATTCGAACTTGAATAATGGTTGAGAAGAAACGATGAAGAAACAGGTTTAGTGGCCAAAACAGAGCATGAATGCTGTCTACACATGCATTTAGTTTCATTTTATTGTTTGCTTTTATCACGATATAAGGTGTTAAATTTTCCAACAGTAAATAATCCGAGCGGCTGCTGTGCGGTTCGAACACAAGAACTTTCTGCACTTCTCGTTGGTAGCTCGACGTGTTGACCACTTATCCAAAATCTACCTGGAGAGGCCATTACTCTTTTACTGTATTGCTGAAATTAAATATTCGTTGAAATATAGTTTAAAATTCATCCTGTTTTCTAGATGCAATACATGTTATATGAAAAACATAGTTATTTTCATTGTATTTACTTTTAATTATAATGTTTAAGCAATTAAACTAGAAATACAAGTGTGAAACAAAATCTAGGACATAGTATGAATGATAGTTGAAAGTACGTCACATTAACGTCGTATCAACGAAATTATAACTTCATTGAAATATGGTTTAAAATTCAATATGTTTTCAACGTGCAAATAAGTATATCAAAATTAGTTAGTGTCATTCAATAAGTTTTAATTACATTTTTGACATAACATTAGTAAGAATGCATTAAACAAAATCTATTATACCATAGCTGAAGAAACATATTGAATACACGTTGTATTAACGTCTTATCAACGCAATGACGTCTTTGTTGAAATATGATTTAAAAATAAACGTATTTTTTTCAACCGGTAACGGTTAATCAACTAAATGAACCTAAAATCAACGTTGAAAACACGTATGTGTGCTACTGGAATCTCGGTTGGAGTCCCACTTTTTGGTGTCCACTCAGCGTCGTGTGGCAAACTGGGGAGTCACGTGAATAAAGACGTGACGGCCACTCGGTCTAGAAAGCCTGTTCGTGGTCAGGTGTCGCGCAGTACTGACTACACTGCCGTCACTCAGGTGGACGCTGTTCTACCAATCGTGGACAGATGGCGTTGGGGCAGGCTCACGACCTGTAACGTCTGTGGTTATTATTATTATTGGTAATCGGACCAACTTTACGTGAACTTATCCAGGGCATTTCCAAGTGTTATAACACCGTTAATTTCGGTGCACTAACGATAAAACTCAGGCACTAGCAGGACAAACGTAGCAAAACGATAGCAGTAATAAAGGTGATTTTTCAAAATTTCCTTCAATTTTGAAACTATTTTTATACTATATTAAACCGATAATTACATTGCACAAACGATGAAACTCGGCGACTATTCGGCACAAATATAACACAAACGATTGCAATCATAAAAGTTCGTCTCGTTAATTTTGAAATTTCTGTTAAAAATTCGATATTTTCAACCTTGGATAATACTATTAATTATGTAACATAAACGTTGAGACTCTTGCACTTACCGGAACAAATGTAGTTGTTGACATTATGTATTAGTTTCTATGTCAAATAGGCGTCAAGTTGGCCGGGATATTTCAAAGTGTTAAAACGCCGCTAATTTCGTTGCATTAACGATGAAACTCGAGCATAAGCCGGAACAAACATAGCACAATCGATTGCAATCATAGAGGTTAGCTGGTCGGGACTTTTTAAAATTCCGTTAAATTTTGCTCCATTTTAGAACTTGGATAGCAGTGTTAATTATATAGTACAAACGTCGAGACTCCGTCACTTAGCGGCCAAAACGTAGCACAAACGATTGCAATCATAAAAGTTCATATTCTCTTAATTAAAAAAAAACAATAATTAAAAAATATTTAAAAAACACACTTTATTAAGATGGACTAAAAGTAAAAAATAATAAATTGAATTAATCTTATGAATCGGAAAATAGAAGCGTGGGTGCTCTTAGATATTATGATTATATGATAAGGTAAGCAAGAGCACCCACACTTCTATTTTCCGATTCATAAGATTAATTCAATTTAATATTTTTTACTTTTAGTTCATCTTAAAAAAGCGCATTTTTTAAAATTCTTTTTCAATAATTTTTTTAATGTATAATAGATTAATATTAAACTCCCTGCGTGGTAGGCAACCCAAATTTCACAACATAGTTGCAGCGTTGCGTGCATTTAAGGATAAGTTCGAATTATTTTAATTAATTAATTACAGTTAACTGGATTATTTTGTCGTATATCTAATGATTGAATATTGTATTGTCATCGGAAGCAAGTAAGTTTACAAAATTTCAAGGAAATCGGATGATGGGAAGTGAGTTTAAAAGTGATTGCAAAATTTGTACCAAAGAGAAAGACAAGAAAGCGAGTTAACAAAAACCTGTTAAAAAGTGTTAGATTCTGCATAATTTTAATAAATGCATCATGTTAGATACATAGCACAAATGATGAGATTTCAGTATTTTGCGGCACAAACAACTGACATGTTTAAATGTATTCTTTGTTGAGGTATACTATAGTGTACCCGTCAAATTAACCTCAATTTGGCTTAAATATTTCAAAGTGTTACAATGTCTTTAATTTTGGTGCACAAACGATGAAACTCGGGCATTAGCTGGAACAAAAGTAGCACAAACAACTGAAAACACAAAGTTTAGCCGGTCGTGAATTTTGAAAATTTCCGTTAATTTTTGCCGTATTTTAATACTTCATTAACGCTGTTAATTACATTACACAAACGATAAAACTCGGCGATTATTCTGCACTAACGTATCACAAATGATTGTAATCATAAAAGTACGTCTGTCCTTAATTTTGAAACTTTCTGTTAAAAATTCAATATTTTAAAAGTTGGATAACACCGTTAACTCTGGCACTTACCAGTACAGTACAAACGTAGCACAAACGATTGACATGATAAAATGCATCCTCCATTAAAATTTTCTCTAATATCCTGTCCAACTTGACGTCACGTTAATTTCATTACACAAACTATGAAATTCGGGCACTTTCCAGTACAAACTTAGCACTAACGATTGCCATTTTTAAATCTGTGCCCTCTGAAAGTGTTCTGGCCAACTTGACAGACATTGCGGGAAGTGTCTGTTTCGTCCAGCTGAGTAACCGTTGTCATCTTTAACTCACTTCTTGAACAATATTCGCAAATAGCAAGGTTTTATTGTTTTGTCTTATATTTGAACAATAACTATGTAAAATTGATGAAGATTAAGATTGTACATTTTGGGTCTTAAGGATGCTTTATGAGCAATGTGTCTTTTATGTTCTTATATGCAATGAGTAATATTCGTTCTTCTTATGTTTCTTATGTCTTAGTAATAAAGGAAATCAATGATGAAATTTCCAAAGTATATTTGTCTGTAGCAGCGGCGTTTGAATACATTATAAATCTTCAGATGAATTATTATTGCTTATTCTGATAATGTATTGAAAATGGCTGTACTTCAGTTTGCACTATAATTATACACTGAAGAGTCAAAAACCATGGGGTAGTGGGAAGGAACTAGTTTACGGCGCCATAACATCGCGGCAAACAGGTTGAACGGCGCAAAGCAGGTGCAGCGTGGTCAGTGAGTGCAGTGAGTCACATCTGTGAGTGCAGTGAAATGTCCTATACCATGGTAATTGCAACCCGACGGGAATTATCGGCGTTTGAGCGCGATGATAGTTGGTGCTCCGGGCATGCGATTTCGAAAGTCGTCCGGACATTGAACTTTACTCGCTCCACAGTGTCAAGGGTGGGCCGTGAGTAGCGCATTGGAGGCATTACAACCCATCAGGGACAACTCAGTGGCCGCCCACGGATGCTGAATGATCGCGACGGGCAACGTATGGGCAGACTCGCCCGGGGAAAGAGACAAGAAGCAGTGCATGATATGACAGCAGGAACCAATGCAGGACATCCCAGGAACGTGTCTTAGAGGTCAGTGTAGTGCAATTTGGTCTACATGGGGTATCGCAGCCGAAGACCGACTCGTGTACCGCTGCTAATCGCTGCCCATCGGCAGCGGCGACGTACATGTGTTGGGATATATTAGTGAGATTGTGTGAGTGATCTTCATATTTTTATATCCATGGAGATCCTGTTTGTTGATTGTAATGCCATACCTAGTTATTGATATATCTATGGTGAGAGAGTTCGTTGAAACAAAAAATAATGCACTTCGAAAATAGTTTTACAGCAGATTTCAAATGTAACACAGAATTAAGGAAAGGAAGATAATGATTATAAATGTCTTGAAAGATTATTCTGTATAACTTTGTACGATGTATGAGCAATTGATATTAGGTAATGATGATATATCTAGTGTGTGTTTTACTAAAATGGAAGTCGGAATTACATGTTCAATATAAGAGGTTCAGATTCTCGATCAATGGAAAGTATTGTTATGGCGACATGAATAATCTTTATAGTATACGTAATAAAGGTTGTTGAATATTCGTGAAAAGTACTGTTTCTAATAGAAGTAGAACTATTATTAATATTACTACAGAGTCATTCACGCAATTGACTGTTGACTTTTCCATGTAAAGTAACCCACGCTGTTTATAAACTAACCTAACTAGCATTGAACTTAATCTACATCTAACTTATCAACAACATGAGCTCGGGAACACGTGGATTGGGTCTTAGAGGACTGGCAACGTGTAGCGTGGTCAGATGAATCACGTTTCCAATTGGTACGCGCGGATGGTAGGGTCGGCGTGTGGCGCAACCCCTCTGAGGCCACGGACCCAAGTTGTCAACAAGGCACTGTGCAAACTCGTGGTGGTTCCATGGTGTGGTGCAGGTTTACTTGACAAGGGGCCTCTGGCCCGCTAGGACCGGACATTGACCAGTCAGAGCTATATTCAGCTGCTTGGTGACAATCTCCAGCCCTTTATGGACTTCGTGTACCCTGCCAATAATGAGATTTTCCAGGATGACAATACGCCATGTCACCGGGCCGCAATGGTACGTGACTACTTCAGTGGACTATCAGCGAATTGTCGAGTCCGTGCCAAGGTCGAATTGCTGCATTTTCCGTGCTCGAGGGGGTCCCACACGTTATTAGCTAGGAATTCCATGACTTTTGACACTTCAGTGTATGTTCAAGGGTTAGTGGTTAAGGAAGTATAATTATTGGGATTGAATTACTGGTATACTGGAATAGTGACACTTATGGTACATTAATTAGTATGCTGAAGGTTAAGTATAATAAGAGTATTAAATGAGTAATCATATAGGAAGCATTGCTATCTGTATAGTATTATAAATTTTACTGCTCTTAGATAAATGTTTCTTATAACAATTTAAATGTCGGCGAAATTTAATATTTGAAAAGCATTAGCTTAAATTCCACACGAGAAAAATCTTAATGTTTTGAAGAAAAGAAGCCAAAATATTTCTATGAGAGTACTTTCACCAGATAGTCGCGAGTAAACTCGTGGGAAAGGGAAAATTTTCATAATGTTTTCCTGAAGATATATTTTAGTCAAACATCTATTGGGTTGGTGCTAATGAAATTACTTCTTTTACTCCTAGTGGGAAACGTACCTGAGCAACACAGGGATTGAGCGAGGTCACGCGTCTAACGTCACAAACTCTGTGTACATCCAGTAAACAGAGTTGGGTACCCAGACAGTTAGAAAGAAGGCAGTGTGTTGTTGAACAGTGCCGTATGAAAGTGCACCATGAAGAACACACAATTGCAATGGATTTTTCTTATGAATTTAAACTGCTGCATTCTGCACAGCAAGCCACAAAAACAATTAACAGTACATTTTGGACATTAATGGTGAATGAACGCACCATTCGCCGTTGGTTTGTCAAATTTCGTTCCGGTAACACAACATTGCAAAATGAGCCCCATAGGCACCAACCAACATCACGTTCGGATGAGCTGATCAGGAACATCGTGGAAGCGGACCCTAGGGAAAGTGTACGTGCCACTGCAGACGAGTTAGGCATACAACATACCACTATCAATCGGCGGCTCTATGCGATCGGTAAAGTGAAAAAGTTGTACTTATGGATGACACATGAGTTGACACCGGCCAACAAGAATCGTTGTGTGGAGGTGTGCAGTTCTCTGAGTTTAATGAATAAGCGGGAAAGTTTCCTGCATATGATTGTCACTTCAGATGAAAAAAGATAATCGTAAAGGGTCAGAATATGGTTGGATCATGATCAACGTCCAGAAATGTGTCCTAAACCACGTTTCCTCCCACGGAATGTGTTGTTGCTGGTATTGTTGTCTATAGCGGGAATGATCCATCATGTCTTTCTCAGGCCGGGCGAAACCATCAATGCAGATGGTTACAGTGATGAACGTTTGAAATGTACCGCAAATTTGTCCGCAAGCATCCAGCAATGGTCGACAGACATGTTTTCCTCATGTTACATGACAATGCCCGACCACACGTCACGAAAAGAACGATGCAGGCTCTCCATGTGTTGCAGTATGAAACCCTTCCTCACCTGCAGTATTCCTTATCTTCCTCTCTCCCACCAACTACCACCTATTCCGACATCTCAATCACTTCTTGGTAGGGAAGATCTTCCCTGATTATCGAGCTGTGTAACGTGCAATTGAGGATTTTTTCGCCGCGTCGCTGACTCTAGGCATCTTTTGCCACGGAATCCAATCGTTGGTTGAGCGATGAACAGTGTGTGGCTGCAGACGGCGACTACTTTGATTAACAAGGTAATATAGTTTTCTTTTCTTTGGCCTTTACATATGGCGCTCCTAGGGCGGACATTTCATTCGCACCAACCCAATAAAAATTGTTATGATCATGTGTACTGAAAACATTATGAAAACGAGCACAGCGAGACTTCTATTTTAAGGAAATTTGAAATGGAATTACCCTTATTTTATCAAACATTTTCGTATCGAATTATGTTGGTGTTATTTACATTTATTAGTTAATAAGAAAGAAACAAACCCAGAAAATGTTTCCAAAATTCAGTTAATGATATTTGCGAGAGTTGATATTGCTGTCTGTGCACGCCTGAGGGCGAGCCAAATGAAACTGAGCCAGACTTTGCCGCTGCAAAATAGTTTTACCCAGTAACCATGCCACGCGTTTATTGGACGTTATATTTATCTCACAAGTCTGGAGTCGGTGCATGATTGTGAGGCTAGTTCCTCTAAAATCTTACTTGTATTGCTTTGAACGGTGGTCCGTACTGCAAGTTCCAACAGAAGAAAAGTCCGGCATTGTTAGCTTTAACCACTTGAGAGTGTTTCACAATACAAAATTTATCACGGCATTTTATCCTACGTATATGTCCGCAGTTTATGGAACATGGCATTTTACTGGGCACAATGAAGCGATGAAGCAGACATTCAAAGGTAAGACGTAAAACCTGCAAAGGCGTCCCGAGATAGGAAACAAGGCATCGTGTCATCATGTCGGATACCACTGCACAGGAAAATGCGTTGATCGAACAAAATGTCGACCAGGTACTAATGTATTTTCCAAACGTTATGAACATGTCACGGCTTCGTGTATCCATTATGGAAAACTTGCATATTTGCGTCGGATGCTGTCGTGCAGGAGACAGTTAGAAGCAATAACAAAATTTGTATGGGCGTGACGCCAGGTTCGTTAGTCAGTGGGACAAACGTACCAAAACTAGTGCAGCTCTTTTTCAAAAGAGTAGAAGTTATATTAATACCTTCCGATCTAATCACCCCCTTTTCCTTTCACTCTCCTTTTATTGGTGTTTTCGTAACTTCTTTCCAAATTTGTATAGTTTAATTTAAATAAAAAACCGTTTGTGGAGATGAAAGAGTTCGATCCGAAGGCAGGTTAGTAGTCCTAAGATTCCTGTCCAAGATGAGCCAACGATTGTTTACCGATGTCGTATGGTGATGAAAATATCCTAAGAACTGTATCTATAATTCTAAATGGATTCCAAACCACAACGTTTAACGTCACGGAGAATCGTACTTGGGGCCCATGGAATTTAAAGCTACAAAGAAATTGAGCAACTCTGTCGCTGAACACATTGAACATAATCGTTTCAAGTTCAGCCATGCTAGTAAAGCTTAGCTTAGCACCATCCATGAAAAATTTTGATGGATCTATTTTCATTTGGAAGGATTGCTAGTGTTCGTTCTAAATCTGCATGAGTAAAGGCTATGAATGGTCCGTGTAGAGAAGCATTCAAATGTTTGAACAATACAACAATGTGCTTTAAGTCTACATTGTGACAAAATTTCCCGTTTTTAGATCACAAATTTTATTTCATTGTCTCTCCCCCTCTCCGTAAATGTATTTGTACGAAGTTAGTTGAACTACTATGACACAACACTGATATAACTCCAAATTTCAAGTTATATTCAACACTCTTCCTGTTATAGTATTTTTCACCACATTTTCTCCTTAAAATGTTATCTACAGACCCATTACTGTTACACTGAGTTTACTTTTCGCTATGTATAAAGGACTGCACTCAAGATTACCCTCTAAGAAGACAGCATGGGCACACACACAATGCGAGGAACTCCAAATTGTTGGTTCTTTTTTTGTTACCATCTGGAGAGCATCGAGCCAGATAACCATAAGAGACAGAAACATAGTAGTCGTAACGGCAGTGGATGATTCAATTATGAACCACGAGAAATGTCGACAATTTATCATTGCTGTCACTAGCAATGGTTGAAGAGAAACGAAAAAGCAGGAAAATCACTTAATAAGATCCTCACCAAATAGTACGCTGTTACATCCCAAGCAAAATAAATCTACGACGGAAATTCGGTCAAAAAGAGAAAAGCAGTGTCGGGAAATGGGGAAAGTAACAGAAGCTAAACAATTGAAATACGACGAGAGCGATGTATAAAAACCGATTGTAAGGAATGTTTCTCTTC